>BQNB010047410.1:0-43136 GCA_026074375.1 Tanacetum coccineum | reverse complement strand
TAGGAGGGTATGGGTCAAAAGCAATAGCAGTGCATCAGAACTTCCTAAGGAAGTTTTGGTACACCACTGAGGGTGTTTTGGTAAAAGCCTCAACCAAAGGGCAGTTCATAAAAAATTTACAAATATCTTTGTAGGCTGGGGCGGTTTGTGGATAACTAAAACTACCCATAACATTATTGTTGTGAAAAGTTAGGGATTTCACAGTCAAGTCACCACACTGAGGGGCATAATTGCTTGGTTTGCTGCCATTTTTGATAGTTTTGAGAAAAGGACAATGGCAATATATCAAACACCAGATGGTCACAAGTTGAATCCAACTTTGATCGATGTCGTGAAATGCTTGATATGTTATCAAGGTTGTAGTGATACTAAGATGGATATCTTAGATGAACAACTTTGACCAAGAAAATGGTTTGATGAAAATGTATTTACCCGAAAAATCTTAAAGAACACACACTTTGTTTCTATAGAGCAAATTTTTGCTAGGTAATTGCTTTAAAAAAATTATAATGTTTTTGCTTCTTTTGTAGGGGTATTTATAGGTGGATGTGAAAAGGTTTTAATATTTTAAACTTTTAATTTTAAGAAAAAGTTAAAAACGGTTTGGTAACCCCATTTAATGATGCCATCCCACTTGCACCATCCCTTTTAAATCGGCAACTGTTTCGCCATTTCTTTGTCATGCACTTTTTTAGGCATGACGTATGGATAACGGTCAAAAGTCGTTTGACAAGACATATTGGGAAGGGATTGTGTTTGTGGGAGTGAGCATTAAATGCATAGTGGGTTATTTGAGTGATATATGGGAGAAGTGAGGGCCCATGACTGTTGGATGACAGTTAGATAAGGAATATTTGTTCTTTATTTAATGTGTTCAGTCACCAACCTATGACATTTAAGTAACTAAAGACTTAGAGCATTTAGTTACTTCATTTAATGTGTCCCTCAGTATCCTGGGAGTCATATGTTTTTAGTAAGAAGGTATCAAGGAGAGAGGAATATACACCACATTAAACATGCTTGATCAGGAAGACTAATCAATCAATGTTCATCATACCTAATTTCTTCCTTTGAGTCTTGTAAAAGAGTAGGTCATCGCGAGTGTGGGTTGGTAAAATATATCAGCTGAGCAGATGCGCGAGCGCTGTGTGTGTGCGCCGATCTCGTGTGTAGTTCTATGTCACCCCTTAGATTTGATCCATGATGAAAATAATCTTATATCAATATGCTTGGTTCTTGAATGACAGAACATGGGTTTGTTGGAGATAAGCAAAGGCACTTGTGTAGTCATAAAAAAGGTACCATCATATAATGAGATGTCATATCACTCGTTGACTTTTCTTCCATATAATATTTGGCACAACACCTCAGCATCAATAACATATTTAGACGCAGACTGAGACGATATCCACTACTGATGTTTCTTAACAACTCTAAGCAACCTAACATCCCTTCAAAAAGTTTTGACAAGAACCTGAACTCTAACTTTTCTAACCATGGTACAACACATAATCTGAGTCTGAGTATCCCTTAAGATCTAATCCTAAGCATTTTGGATAATACAGACCAAGGGTTGGAATACCTTTTAGGTACTCGAGGATTCTTTTCACGGTAATTAGATGTGATTCCTTTGGATTGGACTGATATCTTGCACATAAGACTATGGAGAATTGATATCAGGCCTTGTTGCAGTTAGGTACATCAGTGACCCAATCATTCCTCTATATAAGGTTTCATTGACTGATTTACTAACAAGATCAGGCCCTAGATTATTTAGAGGAACCATTGGTGTCTTCATTGATGAACTATTAGAAATTTCATATTTCTTCAGTAAGTTCCTTGTATACTGTTCTTGACAAATGGATATTTCTTTGTCATCCTACTTGATTTGCAGTCCAAGAAAGTAGGTGATTTACCTATCAATACCATTCTTGAAATTTCTTTGTCCATCAGTTTCTCAAACTTTTACAAAGTTTATAACTTTGTTAAGACCAAATATAATATCATCCAACATAATTGTTTAACTTTCTTCCCCTAACACAGCGCGAGATATTTTAAATAAGAAAGTATATAGAGTTCCATCCCATGCATTGGAGCTTGTTTTAGTCCATAAAGGGCTTTGTCAAGCTTACAGACATAGTCATGGAACTCACTACTTTCAAATCAAGGAAGCTGTTTCACATAAACTTCTTCTTTTAGTTTTCTATTCTGGAAGGCACTTTTGACATCCATTTGGAAAATTGTGAAATTCATGTATGTATCAAAAGCAAGAAAGATCCTGATGGCTTCCATTCTTGCCACTGGTGCAAAGGTTTCATCATAGTCAATTCCTTCTTCCTGACTATAACCTTGTGCAACCAATCTTGCTTTGTTCTTAGTGACAATCCCATGTTCATCCTTCTTGTTTCCTGGAACACACCATTTGGTCGTGCGGAGCGAGTGGAAATCTTTCCATAAGAATGTGGAGACAAAAGTTCCATACTTTATTTCTATAGAATTGATTCAGCTCTTCTTGCATAGCATCAACCCATCCTGGATGCTCCAGTGCCTCAGATACCTTATTAGCTTCTATCTCCGAGAGAAAGTCAGCAAATAGACATTCATTGGATGAGGCACCTGTAAGCTTGGAAGTCATACTTCTTGTAAGCATGACTTCACCAGGATCACCAATGATATTCACAAGTTCAATGTGTTGATCTTTTGACCATCTATTCTGGGGAACAGGATGAGAACTTTTAGAGGCTTGATGGATATTTGAGACTGAGGGACATCAGGGATTAAAGATTTAATGATAGACACTAAGACTTTAGTATTGTTCCCTAATGGACCTTTAGTAGATTGTGTGTTAGTTTGTTCATCCTGAACATTTTGTTCATGAGTTCCTTCAGTGTTGATATATCAGGCTTATTTGGAGCAATCACTTCAGGAACATGTTTTTTCTTGGAAGTTCTGTAGTAACGACCAGGAGGAATGATGTAGTATAAAATATCAGAACTTGTTTGATATTGTCCAGATAGATCATCCTCCTGAACGAATTCATCAGGGGGATATCTAGATGAATCATCAATTCCTATTTCATCTACAGAGGTATTTGTAAACCTGATGGCTTCAATACTTTCATCAAATGTAACATGACAAGTCTCCTCTATTTGTTGTGTTCTTGTGTTGAACACCCTGAAGGCTTTAGAGTTAAATGAGTATCCAAGGAAGTACCCATCATCAGCTTTTAGCATCAAATTTCCCAAAGTTGATTATTTGATTATGATAACATAGGACAACCAAATACATAAAAAATAGCTGATGTGTGGTCATCCTTTCTTTGAATGTCTCAGTAAAAAGTCCTATCATGTATTTAACAAAGATGAATTCTGTTTTGAGTGTAAAAGCTTATTCTAAACTTCTAACTTGTTCATCCAGAAGTGCTTAGAGAGTATTGATCCATTCAGTATTGTTCTAGCAGCCTCAATGAGAGTTCTATTCTTCCTTTTAGCTACACCATTTTTTGTTCAGGTGTATAAGGACGAAGAGAAGTTCCTAAGAGATTCTTAACATCACAAAAACACTCAAGCTCAGTGTTTCAAACTCAATTCCCATTATCATTCTGATTTTGATTTGACTTACATCTTTTAGATTTCACCATCCGACTAAAAGACATAATCATTTCAGCTGCCTGACTCTTCTTTTTGAGAAAATAAACCCATGTGTACCTTGAGTACTCATCAACAATGACTAGGGTGTATTTCTCATGATTTATGGACATTAGACTGACAGGTCCAAAGAGATCCATATGAAGAAGATGCAAGCATTTCCTGATTGAGAAGTTTTGTTTAGTTTTGAAAAAACCTTTTTTGTGTTTTCCTTTTTCACATGCAGAGCATGGTTTATCCTTTGAATAAACAAGTGAAAGAAGACCAAGAAACTTGTTTTAGCAAGTTTATTAATGCTTTTGAAATTCAAGTGTGATAGCCTTTTGTGCCATAGCGAGTTTACACTTTCTGAGGCTTTGGCAAAGAAACAGGCTCTATTTGGAGTCAGTGATGTCATGTCAAGGACATATACATCATTTATTCTTGGGGCTATTAACATAATTTCCTTATTAGCATTAAATATTGTTCCTTGCTTATCATTAAATTGTATAATATATTTAGCATCACAGAGTTGACTGATGCTAATTAGATTATATTTAAGACCATTGATAAAGGCTACTGAATGACGTACCCTCTCCTCCGGCTCGAAGGCCTCCTCTTCAATCTCGAATAGGATCTACTCCCAATTATACCTAGGAACCTTCAAATAGTTTCTAGTGGCGTAAAAACCATCTCGTGATGGTTTTAGCCAGTATGGGAAAACCGCCACGCGAAGACCTAACAAACTACGCGTAAGGTTACTTCGACGAAACTAGGGCAAAGATCCGACTTGGTTAAGTCAAACCCACGTTCTCCCCCTCTACCAAAGCTTTCCCGCCAAGGTAAAGATCATGGTACACGGTTCCTGGAATCACCCATCAAATCGTGGGACACCCCTACGATCACCGGTTATTGTGCTAAGCCTTGCTCCAGCCTATTTCTCCACCTATTATTGATGGCAAGGTCTTCAGGTATGTTTTATGCTTCCAACACACACTTACTTACTTTACATACATTCATTACTCCCGAAAGCATATACAATACTCCACAAGATAATACCGGAAGTTGATTCGTAGGGACACCCCCTGCGCTTCACTTAACGTAGTGTTTCCATATGTGTTGTCACAGGTTATACGAGACTTGGCAGTCGAGCATTTACCCCAAGAACTCTTCGATCCCCATCGAAGCTTGATAGTGTTCATATTTACATAGTCAGTGGCACCTTTCGTGGACTGATGACATCAAATAACGTTACTTTTATAGCATCATTTATCCTATGTAAATAACCCATTTTGTATCATTATTGCAAAGAATTGTTACTTAATCATTTGTAATTTGATAAATACAGTAATTAATTGAGTACTTAGTGAAGATTAGCAAAAGGCATGCATTCTGATCTTAAAACAAAAGAAATATGAGAAACTGTTCTGACATCCAATACACCGTATCCATCAAGGAAGATACGGCATATATGTGCCTGCACTTCACAAAAGACTATGAAGGAAACAAAATCAATACGCCGTATCCAAGGAAGACTAATGCGCCGTATTCAAGATATATAATGGGAATATTCTGAAAGATATCGAACGTGGTCTGATGTGCTGTCGTGTAGGGTCAATTATTTGATTATTAAGTTTTAAATTTATATTTAGCCTACAAACCTAAAACAACACTTTTAACGAGCAGAGTACCCGGTCAAGATGGAGTTTCGCGGTAAGTAAGGTGTCGAACACTAAGAGTGGAATATTAATCCTATATTCTATCAGTATTTTAATTAGTCTATTTACTCGTTAAACCTATGCTATGTACATTGTCTATTGATATGGGGGTTTTCAGCCTGAAAAACTGGCACAGGTTTGGTGAAAACAAATAACAATTCAATACACAATAAACACAAAAGAAGAAGATTAAAAGATAGAAAAGTGGTACAAGCCAAATGATAGAAAACCGTATTAGCCATATTAAATCCGATTCAATGCTGGTTTGTTTGTTTAGTGCAAGATTACTTATTCTCGAAGCGCATATCATTTAACTTAGGAGGACAACCATCATCCTAAGACTAGACAATACAATTAATCCTGTCACAATTAACGCATCCGCATAAAGCATCCTTTAGTTTAATTATAATCTATCTTAGAGAATTAAAGCAGTGGTGATCCTGTTAAAAAACCTAGCCCAACAGGACTTTACCCCAGCTTATTATTTGACGGTATTTTATATACTGGTAGTATACTATTCAAAATCTTATCAGTTAATAAAGAGCATGATTGCTAAAACATAAACGGTCACCTACTGTTCCAACTAAGCTCATAAATGCCAAAGACAAAGACGAACGTTATTTGTGATTACTATTGGTCCAGTAATATTGAAACACGGATATGAAAGCTATCCTGGTATCTAGATTACTTGGTCCTATATCACTAGAACTAGTTGAATTGATAGTACGCATATTCAGAAACACATAAACAAGATATGAGGTGAATAAACATAATTAAAACAATCAATCGATAAATTAAGAAATATATTATTAAAACAAACCAAACATTGAACTTGCAATAAGATGGCATAATACCCAAGGTAAATTACCACAACCGTTGTAATTATACAAGCGTAAATCAAACAATGAAAAATTGAACGATTAAGAGATAAAATTACAATGATTCTTTCTATGGATTTCATGAATCATTGCTTGACCAGCGGCTGATCTACTCTTTCTAAGATTCGTCTTTAAGTGAGTATGGTATAAAAGAATATGATAATGCACACTGAAACTTGTTTTCTGAGTCTTCTATTTATAGTGTCTGAAAAAAACTCGAAACTCTTAGCCAGCAAGTTTGATACGGCGTGTATTGGTTGGATCCTTGAGAGTGCCGCCTACATCGGTAATAAATCTTTTGATATCATTGCCCATTTACTTGATTTACTATATCTATCTTTGAATAGTTATCTTCACTAGAATACAACGTAATGTAACAGCATGGATACACCATAATGGGAATTGGTCAAAACGCTTTCTTGTGAAGTCTTGGCGACAGATACGCCAACCTCTATAAGTTGGATATGGCGTATTGGAGAAATATCAGCAATCTTCCAAATGTCATCGTATAGCTCTAAATTATCGCCTTTTAGCTTGTCTCACAAAACACCCTGAATATACTTATTTATCAACTTAAAGCAATTAAGTACCAAATAATGCAATAATTATATAAAAGTGGGCAAAATAGATGGGATAAATGATATAATAAAGTGACGTTATTTGATGTCATCAAAATATCCCCCCCACTTGAATCCTACTTGTCCTCAAGTAGACTTTAGAAAAAAGTTTCGAGTTTATGAAAATAGGTGTCTAACCGAAGTTGAGGATTTCCGTTAAGCATTACGTATTTTTTGTCCTAAAACACCTGTACAAACCGAGCTCCTTATGAAAATAAGAAATGAAACACACAGATCAATCAACTAATACTAGGATGCAACATTTAAGAATTACGCCTTAATTGCTCGCTTTCGTGAATAGCTTCGTATCATAGCATGGCAAAATACACATCACCACCGCTAAAGCCTGAGGAAGAACAAGTCAAAAGCTAAAATTGGATTTAAGAAGCTTATACGGTTGATCATTCAATAGTCTTTCACCATAAGTACCACCAACACTAACGAAGGCAGCTGTTATTGAACATACACGGCCGTAACCGACCAAAATAGGACATATACAAGTCTGAACACATCCCTTACGTAATATAAACCAGGCGGTTAGGCAAGAAGAATGTTATAGGGTAAGGGAGCTTCCTGACTTTCACCGAAAGTCCGTCAATCCAACAGGCAGCTGAGACATGCATACATGGCCGTCCATGACTGATAACCATGCATGCTCTGAAACAAGTCCTCGTTCGAGTAAACACTAAGGTTAGTTGCTAAGAAAGGGAATTAAAATAGGTGTTAAGTAAAATTCATAAAACAAATAAATTAAGCCAACAAATAAGGTATGATTGCTAGTAACTTTCCCCCGACCGTTCCATGACAAAGACTCAAACATATAGACAGACGCCTCGATCACATAAATGACAAAGACAACCCAAGTTGGTGTTCCCATAACGGTCAACTTCCCTTACATCCTGCTCTTTACGTACTTTTACATAAGTGGTGATATCGGCCACTTTTTACAAGACTTTACATCGTTGATTTTTGTAACGTATCAACGAATAATAGATCCTTATAAGTAATTCCTTCGGTATAAAGTTATTTTGAACAAACTATTTTTCTTCCTTCTTTTTTTTTTGAAATACATCATAGATCTCGGTTTAATTCCACCGTCTTCACTTTCATAATTTGTCCGGATAATCTTTTCCTTATAGCATTTCATCTTCGGGCATAATTCATAATCACGAAAGTAGCGAAACTTACGAGCTACATATTTTTCCCATTGTAAATTGTTCAATTCCCGACCATTACAGAAGATAGAAAATTGTTCACTTTGACACTAAAATCACAAAATATTACACGAAAGCAAACTAGCAACATAGAGAAACAGCTTATCTACACGGTAGGATACGGTGAAAAGTTTACCGAAACATATAATATGGGTGTAGAAAAAGAAAAGGAATTGCTCAAGCAGGTTAGTTCCTATGGGATTTTACTCTAAAAATAAGTAATTAAAAGGTTACACCGTGATTTAACAAACCAGTGAGCTTAGTTATTTTACGACATGTAGGAGCTATTTGGTTTAATTGCAAGAAATTTATCATTGATACATGTTCTTCCATCTAATCCATAGTACTAATCTAGGCGGTCTTGATGAAAATGCCAGGCTAAGTCTAAAGTCCACTACAACACCGACATACTCCTAATTTTGTGAATTTAGTAGACAGTTGGAAACAAAAAGGCCTTAATTATCATAAATATGAAATCAGGGTTTATAGTGCGCTAGGTAATAATAACTAGTGATTTAACAAGAAAAAAAAGTCATGCTAAAAAAATTAATTTTTGAATCGTTTTTAAGCCTTTGCATGAAATTACAACTAAATTTTAAAGGAAAATTCAATAAGCTAATTTAAGCTCAAATCTACTAAGCTACTACTAAAAACTACCCTCTAATGTGTGAAGGTGTGTGCTCTATTTATAGGCCTTCTCTGAAGCTTCTAGGCTCTAACTTGCTTCCCACGCTCCTTTTGATCTTGCCCGTACAATTCTTCAATGATTGGCAAATCATTATTAGCCGTTAGATCACTAGGTAGCTCACACGGATTGCCAGCGTGGCAATCCGTGATTGAGACACCTTGTGTTTCTTTTAGGCATAATTTAGTGTAAAAAATGAGTCCCCTTGTGCTTCTTTGCCATAGCCACGAGTGATTTATTGCTTGAATAACCAATAAGATGCCATGAGATGACGTTTTTGACCCTGCCATTGTGTTGTAGAGCCTTTGAATTGTCGTCCTTGACCCTCAATTAAGAAAAGCCCCTTGAATTGCCCTGGTTGGTGAAATAGGGACGAAGCATGAACAGTAACATGCTCTTGGTGCCCTTTTTATAACTGAAACGGGGTAAAATTCGTTTGAACTTTGGGCTATTGGCAAAATTGGTCCTTGTATTTGGTTTATAAAAGTGTAGTGTAAAAAGGACTTTGGAAAATGGCATGAATGGCCCTTGTGGTTTTATAACAGGGAATTGGGCTAAGGGTAATGGGCTTATTTGGATCCGGGTAAGGTAGTTAAGGGTTTAAGGCCCATTTAAGCCTTAGGGACCATTTGTGTAACATTTGGAAACTTAAGGGACTAAAATGGAATATTTTGGGGTTTTTTGTCCTTTTATGGTTGACTGAGGTTTGACCATGGTTGACTTTTTGACTTTGGCTTCCGGCTCTTGCACGCTCTTCCGTTCTTGTGTCCGTGTTTTCTTGTTTTTGATGGTTTTCTTGTGATTTTTAATATATCCGTACCTGCACACACAAAACACAAAAACAAGTATATTTTTGCTATTTTTAGTGTATTTGTGGTCATTTAGGGTCATTTTTGTAATAACGGATATGTGTATTTTACACTTATCATTCTTCTTCATCATATTTGGACAATGAGGTTTTATTATTTAAATCAAATTCTTTGATATGTTGAAAACTTACAGAGGGTTCAGTCAATTTAGACGTTAGATCATCATTATAAGTAATGGCTGGGAATTCATTCTCAAAATCTTTAAAGAAGTCTAAATGATCAGAATGACTGATCGTAGGCTCTAGTGATGAAGGCATATTGACTTTATCATTCTCATTTTCCGAATCCATTTTCAAATTATCGACAGAAATTATTTTATAAGAAAATGAATTTTCGTCAAAAATTACCGTGTAATCTTCATCGTCGGATTCGTCAAATGATATTCTAAAATCAATTTTATTTTCGTTAAGAGGACTTACCGTGGGTTCACATAAGAGTGTTGCATCGGATGTTAATGTATCATCAAATACTGTAGCTGAGTATTCAGTTTCGAAGTTCGTGAAGCTGTCGTCCTTATCTTTACAATATTCCATCTTATCGTATGTGGCAGTTTGCCAATTAAATGTTCGACTATGTCTTTGAGCTTTTTCTTCTTCGAGTCTGATGTATTCTTCCATAGTGATGTTTGGATCATCCATGATAAACCTAGGCTAGTAATCAGAAACAAGGAAATGGACTACAAAGCATAGTACTTTTGAAAACAATTAAATAATACTGGAATTTAAACACACAATTAAACACATAATGCAATTAAATACAAAAAGAATTAAATTATGCTAATTAAATTATTCTAAGATAATGGTTAGAAATACTAATAAAATTAAAGGTTAAACTTTTTCACTCATCGGCAATGGCGTCAAAAACTTGATGTGTTGTCGTGTAGGGTCAATTTATTGATTACAAAGTTTTAAATTTATATTTAGCCGACTTATCCTAAAGCAACACTTTAACGGGCCCGATCGGGTGGAGTTTCATGGTAAGTAGGGTGTCGAACACTAAGAGTGAGGTCGTTAACCTTATATTCTATCAGTATTTTATTTAATCTAGTTAATTCTAATTACTTGTTAAACCTATACTAAACCTAGTTCTAATGATAATGGGAGGTTTTTAGCCTGATAGATTGGCACAGGTTTTATGGTGACAATAATCAATTCAAAACACAATAAATATGCAAGAAGACAATCAGAAGATAAAAGAGTGTTACAAGCCAAATGATAGAAAACTGTATTAGCCATATTATATCCGATTAAATGTTGGTTTGTTTGTTTAGTGCAATGATTACTTATCTTGAAGCAGCATATCATTCTTAAGACTTAGGCGGGACATCATCCTAAGACCTAGACACGTTGAATCCTGTCACAATTAACGTATCCGAATAAAGCATCCTTTTAGTTTAATTATAATCTATCTAGGGATTAAAGCAATGGTGATCTTGTTAAACCCTAGCCCATCGGGACTTTACCCACTTACTGTTTGACGGTATTTTATATACTGGTAGTTCACTGTTCAAGTCTTTATCCATTAATTAAGAACATACTTGTCGAAACATACGGGTCACCTGCCGGTCCAAATAAGCTCATAATTTAAAGACATAGATAGAACATTATTCGTTATCCTATTGGTCCAGTAATATAAAACACGATATGGAGAGCTATCCCACTATCTAGATTACTTGTTAGGTATCACTAGACCTAGTTGAATGATAGGTCATATATTCAAACACGTAGCCAAGTATTAGGTGATAAACATAATTAAACAATCAATGATAAATTAAGTAATCGGATTAAAACAAACCAAACATTAAATCTTTATTAAGATGGCTAATACCCGAGGGTATTAGTCCATAACCATTGTACTTATACAAGTGTGATCAAATAACCAAGGTAAACTAAACGTTTTACCGAATGATACCAAAAATTAAATAATTAAAAGAGTATAGGAATTACATGGTATCTTCTATGGAATCGTGATTGATGCTTAACCTTTGGCTGCTCTTCTTCTCTTCAGAAAATCGTCTTTTATATGTATGGTATAAAGAATATGATTTTGCACTTTGAAAACTCGTTTTTGAGTCTTCTATTTATAGTCTTTGAAAATTAATGGATACTCCGTATTGAATGAGGTCAATATGGCGTATAGGGGTGTTTTCCTTGGAGTGCGTGCTACATTCATAATCAATTAGATATATCCTTACCAAATATATTTTTCACAGGATCTTTGAATGTTTATCCACCTGGATACGGCGTATGTAGGCAATAGGATACGTTGTATTAGGAATTGAGCAAACGCATTTTCTTGTGAAGTCCAGGCGCTGATACGTCGTATCTTCTGATAAAACCTAAAGATCGTTTAAGACTCAGATTGTTTAGATCTAATCTAAGATTATAAACATCAAAGATAAACATTACACAGCGGAATAATAACAATAAGAACAATGATGTTTTTCAAGGTTTTTCTTTATTCATCACAGCCCCAAATGATTCTTGAGGCTAAACACTATCTAACTATTAGCTAAATAACTATTAACTAACTAACTATTGTGTACACACACGCACACGTTTACTAGACTCTCATTGGGAGAGCTTTATGTTTCTGGATACTCTATACCAGACGCCTAATACCCTTTATATATAGGATTTACAAGAAAACCTAGAGTACTAAGAAAGCTATCTTTGATATCTTTGACTTTTCAATGCATATCTTCATGTAAATCTTCCAGCTTTTAATTCTTCCATATGTAGAATACCAAAGTGTCATATTAAGCCCTTGTTGTTTCATTCATCTTCATTTAAGCATATGTGGTTTTGTAATCATCAAATCAATAAACCCAACAATCTTCCCATATTTGATATTACAAAATTATCTCCATGAATGAAACAATCTTTAATGCTTCCCCTTAACTTAAGACTTCCTTGAACATGCCACCACACAAAATAAGCTGCAAATCATATCTATGTAGTCTTCTTCCCCTTTTTGTAATCATGTAATAGGGATCTTGTGTAGATATGCAACTTGAATCATAACAGCTACAAATCATATACCACAACTACCAATCCATCCTTCCAATGACTCAAATTACCCACCATTACACATAATAAGAAAAATAAATCTGAGCAGTAGAATTTTAAACTAGCAGTAGTAATAAAGATCAGCAGTAGTACTGAAACACTTCCCCTCAAGTGGTGCATGTAGATGGTTAAACATTTTAACAATAAGCTTCCCCTGAAAAATATGTTAACCATTTCTTGAATCTTCAATTCTGTAGGCTCTTTGTAATGAACACTGATGAAGAAAACTAAGTATAACGAACTTGATGTAGAAGTAGAATAACCCAAACTTGTGTCTTATACCTTGTACTATCCATGTGGCGTCAAACTTATAAATAAATCTGTGAAATATAAGTACACTGCAATCTCTTGACAAAAATCCTTATCTTCTATGAGACACATAACCAAAGTGATAGCAAATATACGCATTGAGCACCATAAGAGAAATCGCACACCTTTGCTAGATTTTGACAAGTCTTCGTCACAACATTTCTAAGTACAAACAAGTTATCTCTAAACGTTGTAAGCCGTTTAAGATATGATAAAACACGTACCCAAGTAATTCCACTTCACCCTCAAATAAGTAATAAACAACCTTCTTCGTAACCAATTCTTCAATTAATCCAAATACAGGCCTTTTAAATGTTTAAGAACATTTAAAATCAAAACTTTACCTTCTGTGTGTGCTGCCCGAGATCCTCATAACTAACCAAGAATAAAAACCATGTATCATCCGATATCGGGCAGTACTAATAGTAGAAACTGCTTCCAGCAGCAAAAACTTAACATTGATAGCATAAAGTTTCCTCTGGCAGTATTAACATATAGAAGCAGCACTAAGTAGTTTTCTTGGCAGCACAAACTTTTACTACGAGCAGCATTAATAATATTGACAGCACAAACTTCTCTTTAATCATCTTTGGCAGCAGTATTAAGAATACAAGCAGCAGTATTAACATTTAATCCCGAGCAGTACTAAAATTTAGTAAGCAGTACTAAGTTGATAACACTGGCAGTACTAATTCATAGCCAACAGTACTAACTCGTGTTAAAACCCTTGGAAAAACTAAGTGATATTAGAAACCAAATACTAGTAACCACGCTATCCCAAGCAGTAGTATCCATCTTACTACTATTTTCACATAGATCGAACCAAGCAGTATTAACCAACTGCTCTTAAATGCTAGCAGTACAAACTCCTTGAATAAGTACAAACCTTCTATTGGCAGCAAAAACTTGCGTTGACAGTAGTAACTTAATGAAATCATAAGCAGCATTAATAGAAGTTAAAATACCCTAGCAGTTTTAATACTTTTGAAGCAGTATTAATACTTGTACTCGAAACCCAAAATGGCGGCACTAACATTTCATCTAGCAGTATTAACCATGTATACTTTCAAACCAGTAGTAACTATATGCTCCATATCCAAACACATTAGCAGCTTTCAATGGGCTTCCAAAACAATAGTATCAATCCACGAATAAAACCCATCATATAATCATGAAGCAACAATAAAATCGCATCCATATCCAATAATACAAGAACTTGTTATGAGAAACAAACACAATCCCTAAAGACTAGGAATTGTATATCTAAACCGATTTCATTCCTCATTAATATCAGAAGTTATAAATACGCATACAAACCTTGTTTCATATAATCTGCTCAAAATAAAGAACTAGGGTTTGTTCTCAAAAACCCTTTGACGAATTAAGGTTCCTACAACTTCATCATCATACCAAGAAACGATCAAAGCTACTGTTCACATGTATACGCCAGCCTTGCTAAGATCTTGTAGCTACAAAACAACGAATAAAAACATGTGTTCCAGCAAGCCTTTATGTTGTCACGAACCAATCAACAACAATCTTGATCTTGTATGGACAAATAAGCACCATGAACAATACGTCCTTCATAGAATCGACTCTATAAACCTTGTAGGTCCTAGATATTACGAGCCACGAGGCTCTGATACCAATTGATAAAACCTAAAGATTGTTTAAGACTCAGATTGTTTAGATCTAATCTAGGATTATAAACATCAAAGATAAACATTACATAGCGGAATAATAACAATCAGAACAATGATGTTTTTCAAGGTTTTTCTTTATTCATCACAGCCCTAAATGATTCTTGAGGCTAAACACTAACTAACTATTAGCTAAATAACTATTAACTAACTAACTACTGTGTACACACACGCACACGTTTACTAGACTCTCATTGAGAGAGCTCTATGTTTCTGGATACTCTATACCAGACGCCTAATACCCTTTATATATAGGATTTACAAGAAAGCCTAGAGTACTAAGAAAGCTATCTTTGATATCTTTGACTTTTCAATTCATATCTTCATGGAAATCTTCCAGCTTTTAATTCTTCCATATGTAGAATACCAAAGTGTCATATTAAGCCCTTGTTGTTTCATTCGTCTTCATTTAAGCATATGTAGTTTTGTAATCATCAAATCAATAAACCCAACATCTTCTTTTCTGGATATGGCGTATTGAGCAGAAATAATCAATCTTCAAATATCATCATTTAAGCTCTAAAAATCCGCCTTTTAGCATGTCTTCACAAATCACTCCGTAATTACTGAAATTTATAACTTTAAGCAATTAAGTAGCGATTCTTGCAATAATTATATAAAAGTAAGTAATTTATTCGGGATAAATGATGGTATAAATGTAACATTATTTGATGTCATCATACTTCTCTTAGACCGAAGCTCTAATACCAAGTTGAAACGCCCCTTTTCCGACTCAACATTTGACCAAGAATTAAAAACTTTACAAAAATGCAAGACCGGGAATGACCATGTGTCATTCCTTAATATACTGATCAAAATACATAACAATTTGACCCTTTAAAGTTTCATTATCATAAAGTAGACTCTATATGCTTTCCAACGATATAAAGAACTCATTCTAATTCCTTAGAGTTTGGTTTTTACGACAAAAACAAAATTCTCAAATCTACAGACCCATCCAGCCGGGCGGCTGGATGGCTAGCCGGGCAGCTGTCGAGAAGTCGGGCGGCTGAACAGCCAGCCAGGTGGCTCCCTGCACCTGCACGCACTCAAAAATCATTTTGGACACTTATATTCCAGAAAACTAACTTCCTGAACTCGATATTACTTAAAACTCTCCAGAATTCATTAAAAACATTATAATACATCATTACCTTATTCGTTTGTGGCCTAAATGACCCAAAACATATATCTTACGGGGTTACCAAACACCCTATTTTAACCCATTTACATCCTTGTTTTAACCTATTTACATATAAGACTTCAACCAAAAGACTTGACACTTGATCTTAATATTTACAAAACCATTAGGACACTTTAGTGGTTCAACCTTGATTCAAGATCGGTGTCTACCTTAACTACTTGTCTAATATCGACAAGTACTTCCACACCTGTGCCTTAATCCACGCATTACCTTCTTCGCTTGAACCTACAAAACATTAAACATTTAAACCGTAAGCACGAGGCTTAGTAAGTAACAGACATAACAAGCTATCATATTTCATTAAGCACATTTGCATCATAACTTTTAATTCATCATTCGTTCATAAAAACATCAACGCAACATACCTTGCTAGTTTAATCAACTAGACTAATCACATCTTTTTTAAGCACACATTAACTCCTAAGCTCCTCATACCTCCAATTGCATATCAACTATGCAAACCATAACTAGCTAGTTTAATTACTAGCCCCATTCTGATCTTAGTCCAAACCATCTAATTCTTAGGCTTTCCATACCTTTTATCAATACATATCACATATCACATAACATACAATACAAGTATGATAACTCAATACAACATCTTGTTATAGTCTAATTACTTACCTTGAATCCAAGCTAAATCTATCAATAATCTTTATCATTCTTCCAATGCTTTCCTAAGCCAAAATCATCATAAACCATAATTATACATATTAAAGAGATATCATAATATGGGTTTATACAACCCATAACTTACCCAATTCCATCCTTAATCATAACCACTTCCTTTTAATTATTATAGGATCATATCTTGATCATATCCCAAAATCACCAATTTATCTTAAATCATTAATTTTCCTTAATCCACATTCAAAACACCTTAGTTCTTGCTTAAGAAACATAATTACCCAAAATCCCCAATTTGGGCACATGAATCCTAATTCTTCTTTTAACAATTAAAACACTAATTGAGATACTTACTTGCATAGGATCATTGTTATAGATTTAGCCCTTGAATTGGAACCTAAATCTTCCTTCAATTGATCACCTAGACATTCATGGTTCTTCCCTCCTTTTCTTTCTTCTAAACCGACACAAACACTCACACCTGGAACTATTTTGAAGCCTGGGAACTTTCTAGGATATATGTTAGGTATCATTTTGGCCATTTGGCAATGTAGGTCCCTTAATTCTTTTCCTTTATAGTTGTGACACACCATACTTTCTAAAACCCATTTGCATAATATTTATACTTATGGTTGACTACCGGGTTTGACTAACCAATCACGTAATGTCTTTAAACTTATAAAGTCATAGTCAAACTCATTCTATGTCATTATCGTAATATAATACTTAAAAACCAATTTTGGGGTGTTACAAGAAATAATATTACTATTATTCTCATTCACCACATATGTGTCTGGAATAGATTCAGGTTGAACATGATTTTGTATCCTATGAACAATCATATTTTCAAACATATCATGATGTACGTCAAGTATTGTATCATTGTCATTTGAAGGTTCAATATCAGCATCTGCATTATTCCCTGCACTGCTGCTTTCATTGTCAAAACTTTTGTTTTTATTCCCTGATTTGCTGCATTTATTCTGCTGTTCTGACGATGTAGAGTCATTTGTGCTTTCCTTAGCAATCAAATTATCATCCATTGCTATACCCTCATTGATCAAACAAGCTTCCAATGTTGCACCCTCAGTTCCCAAACAAGCTTCTAATCAATGTTGTATCATCTTTGCTCAAATTAGCCTCTAATGTTGTATCCTCAGTGACCAATGCTTGACCGTTAGTGCTTAAACTCTATTGCTCTTGTATCTTATTTTCTTTCACCCGTTTTTCAATCTCCTTTATTGCTTGAACTTTACTTTCTTTCATATGTAATTCTCTGTATTTAATTACGCTTTCATCAGTAAGCTTGTCAAGTTCATCCAAGAACCGGAGTAAATTACGTCTGTAAGTTTCAGGTTCTTGTCTCGTATAATCTTTGAAGTGCTTTTACCAGCTTTTATTGTGAAAATCTAAAGCATTCACCTCTTTCGAGTCGAAAAATTTCTTAAACGGTGTTCTGAGTACATCAAGACAAGATTTTAGATTTGATAAGTGAAGATACTTGCTTTTAAGTTGCCATTGGAGTTGATTCATATTGTGGTACATCTTCATTCTAAAAGTCTCATACTCTTCTTAGAATAATATTCGAAATGCAATATCATATGGTCTCATGTTTCTACCCACTGTAAGGTTGTTAATATTATGGAGATATTCAAGGTGTGTCTTGAGCTCTTTAAACCTAGCCATGCAGTTGGAATGCAATTGTCTTTCTTCGAGTTTCATCTGTTGTAATTCTCTCTCTCTGAATTTGAACTTAATGATTCCATTTAATTCCGATGTGTGAAATTGATTTGTGAATCTATTCGATGATAATGAAGTGTTTTGCAGTTCGAACAGTCAACTCGCGAATTTTCCCTCCAAATATTAATTTCAAAAACTTTATTTCGCTAAAATTTAAAATTCTCTTTAGAATTCAATTAAAAGTGTAGAAAAAAAAATTGAAGTTTTAAAATTTTGCGTCAATTTTAACCAAAAAAATTGAATTTCGTCCTAAAAAATTGAATTTTAGGCCAAAATTTTCACTGTTATACCAAAATTTGAATTTGACGTAAAAATTAGCTAAAAAGGTTACTGTAAAAGTTAAATTTTACTCAAGTTTTCCAGCCAAAACAACTCTATTTTTTATTTATTTATTTTAATGCCTTATTTCGCGGGATTTGTTGCTATTTCGCGGGAATTACTGGTATTTCGCGGGATTTTACAAATCTTGGTTGAACCGAGAAAATAAGTGGATATTTCGCGGGATTTTATAAAACCAAGATAAACCGCTGAATAAATGACCTGTATTTCGCTGTTATATTTCGCGGAAACCAAACAAGTACGTATTTCGCCTGTTCTTATTTCGCTGAAACAAAGAAGTACGTATTTCGCTGAAATATTTCGCGGAAACCAAAAAAATGCGTATTTCGCCTGTAATATTTCGCGAAAACCAAACAAGTACGTATTTCGCCTATTCTTATTACGCTGAAACAAAGAAGTACGTATTTCGCTGTAATATTTCGAGGAGACCAAAAAATAGGTATTTCGCCTGTATTATTTCGCGAAAACCAAACAAGTACGTATATCGCCTGTTCTTATTTCGTTGAAACAAAGAAGTACGTATTTTGCTGTAATATTTCACGAAGACCAAAAAATACGTATTTCGCCTGTATTATTTCGCGGAAACCAAACAACTGTAATTTGCGCGATTGTATTTCGCGCGATCGTATTTCGCGGAAACAAAACATGTATATTTCGCAGCTACGTATTTCGCTGCCTTCAAGTCGTATTTCGCTGGATTCAAACTTTACGAAAATAAATTACAAAATCACCTAAAAACACACTTTTTAACATTTTCTCTTTATTCTTTTTGCAAAATAAAGTATCCCTAGGCTATATCTATCATAAAAATCCAAACTTTAGTGTTTTTAACAACAAAAAAATTAAGATCAATATTTTCGTGTATATGGCTTAAAAAACTTAAATGTTTGAGATTTTTGCAAGATAAAAGGCACACAAAACAATACATATAAGCTATAAACGTTTTGAGACAGAAAAGACGCAAGCTTTTTGAGAAATAAGCAATGAGCAATATAAGTCGAAGCCTAATAAGCACTAAATAAGCTTAAAATATGCTAAAACTACCACTAATAAGCCACGAAATAAGCTCTAGACCACACAAACACAACACTAATGATCCCAAGATGTAACCATGGCGAATGATACCAATTGTAAAATATCAATAATCACACAAATCAATACATACGAAATAGAATATAAGATAGGAGAAAGATGGTGGAGGTGTTTGGATATTTCTCTTAAGCTTTCTCTTACACACTTGATAAACACACACTCACACACCCTCTCTATGTGTTGAGAGGGTTACTTATCTATCCTTGGCCAGCCATGGGCCTCTTGTGGGCTTCCATGGGCCGGGCCTTGGACCATTACATAAACTTAGCCTTACTAACTAGCCTATTTGACTATCTATTACATGCGTAATATTGTCTAACTATTACAAGACTCATGAGATCATAATGATCGTCTCTTCACTAAAAACTGAATTCCTAACAATCTCCCCTAAGGGACGATTGTTGAGATCTCATAAATGATAAACACTTTTGGAATTCCTAACAACCTGCATATCTTTTTGTTTGGAATCAAGAACCACTCTAGAATACGTATCTGGGGGTCGGGAAGACTCGTTAAAGAGGAAAGCCATATCTAGAGAGAGTAGAGAGAGAAAGTGAAATATAGAACATATAAGAAGAAAATTGTAATGTTACAAGAGTCTCGTCCCTCCTTAGAAGTATGAAGGGGTATATATAGCCCATACGAGAGTAAACTATACATAATTGCCTATTCTTGTCCCTTCGTATGTGGTTGTAGTAAACTAAGATAATTCCGTAAATGTCGTCACATTTTTGGATTTCTAATAATCGTTCCTCATGGGACGATATACGGTATTACTTACAATATTTTCTTAACAAGTACATATATGATTAAGAACAAAAACTTTCACGATGCTTCCAATGCTGAGGATGACTTTTGTGACATTCGACATCAAGTCTGCACTCCAGCATGAATCATATATGTAGTAACTTGTAGGAGAAACATTGTAATAGGCATGAGCTGGATTAACTTTCCCCCAATTCATGCCGTATGTCTTTAAAAGCTTTCTTCATACATTCCTTTTTGACAAAGTTTTTGGATCAGCTTCCTCCAAACCAACAATCCTATCCTAAGCAGTTTTGAAGGTTTCTTTCAACCTTTGATCAATTAATTGCACGACAGAATTTGTAACATGACTGCTGCTTTGAAGGGGCAAGGGGGAGGGGATATAATCCATAGATCATGTAAATACGCGCATTATGAAAGATATGACAATAATGCTGATAGTGCCATATATATTTCTTTCTTGATAGGACCAATTCTTAGGCGTACTCTTTTAAATGTTTAACATTCAGGTTGACACAAATCCAAGATTAATGATACAACGTACATACAAAAGAATAATGGTAAACTGAAAAGGAACTTGTGCGAGTATATTTGGTTCAAATTATCATTTGCCATTACCTTTTCTGTTTCCCGTCTTTCTTTTTGTATGTGCTCTATAGAAGTAATCTTGGCTTTTTGTTGATGTGGAGCTAAACTTTTAGGAAAGATGTGATCACCATATCAAAAGCAGTCGATAAAATGCGGCGTGCTAGAGACACAAATTATTTTCTTTATGTAGCCCGTTTAATCAAGTAATGCACTCAACAACACTAACATCTACACCGACTTAAAAATACGTGAACCAATAATCCCATTGAACATTTTTTTCCTAACAATGAACGTTCGAATGAGTGCGACGTCGGTATCGATAATACTCTCATTCCACACATTTTTTTAAACAATCGGCGCTCATTTCAATGCGACGGCAATTTGATACACATAACACTTCTGTAGCAAACACCTCGCAGCAAAGCGAAAAACCTCGTTAGCATCATTTATAACATTGCATCACATTTTATCGGTTGTTTAATATAAAATTTTGAAGTTTTCAGAACGGAACGTGTTCACACCTGTGCATATACACGTATACGTTTGGATATGAGTTGATGTACTTGATTCTAGAGCAAATAGATCGATTCATAGAATTAGTAGGTAACCATATAGATCATAATCAAAACGACATATAACTCGTATAATCATAAGTCTATGAATGTATTGATGGCGCGTCTCCTAATAAACTCTTAACATAATAAGAGCATCATATGTAAGACGTTTACAACTTACAAATACATAACCTAAAAGACATTTCAATCAAACCTAACAATAAACCATTTATTTCATTTATTATCATACTAAGAGGGCAACAAAGACATTGCATACACAACCTACACAAACACACCTCATTCATGCTTATTAAACATCACATGTTGATATGTAATGACTAGAAAACGTATGATGCTAAGACAAGCCCGGCAACATTAAGACGTAGTAGCTTTCACCCAAGCTGGCCTTTATTGTATATCGGCAGCCCATGCGCTAACGTGAGGCCGCTCGTCAAACAACCTTTTCACCTTTGTTCCCATCAAGTACTTCATGTTAGGGAGGTGATGAAGATCCGCTAATGTGAAGCTATCTCCTCCCAAATACTTGCTATGTGATAGTCGTGATTCGTACACATCAAGGACCTCGGATAACTTCTTCTCGTTCTCCTCCAGTACAGCTTCGTCTATTGGCATCCCAACCATCGGCTTATACATTTGCTCCCAAAGTAGTTTGTAAGTCGGAGGATCAAATCTTTGTGACTCCACTTCGATCCATACCGCTACTATTGCCATTTTCTTTGGATCTTGAATTATAAGATCATTTCCCTTATCGGCATATGTGGGTAATCGCCCTTGATTCTAAACAAATAAGTTGATTCATAGATTTAATAAGCAAATGACATGCTGATAGTAAGTACTCATACTACATTATTTCACACTCACTTTTTACACAATAGATAACACATTTGCATCTAACTAATAATCAACATATTTTTATTAAGGATAGTTGCATGTATATATTGATACTATATCACTATAACAAATTTGCCATTTGTACACGATTTGTTTTTAGACTTTATGAACAGTGAACTTTATTTTCGAGATATCCTTAGAAATGTGAAGAATTATTTTAAAATCATCACAATTCGGGCTTCTTATGTTCTTTGTTAGCCATATCGATTTTAACGAGCTCGTACTCAAGATCCTTCTCAGCTAGGCAAGCCATAACTCGAAAAGTTGCGGTTGAACCAGCGACTCCGTAAAGTTTGATGGCCATGATTTTGGTAATATCGTATGTTGTTTACTAGAGTTTTGCAACTTAGCTTAAAATGATGGATAGAGGTGTGAAAACGATATATATGAATTGAGTAGTTGATTTATAAACATGTGGTTGCTACCAAGCGCATTGATGAATTTTAGTTTTTTTCATCATATAATTGACTGCCGCTTATTTCTTCTAGATTTGTTCTTTCGACCACATGCACTAATGTCACTTTTCAAGTCGTACGTATCCATTAGGTAAATTGGTCATGATATAAATACCCCTCCAAAAAAAAAAACAATTTGAGTACACCCCCCCCCCCCCCCCCCCCCCCTCTCCCCCCCTCATGTTTTTTGATTTTTTTTAAATATTTTTTTTTTAATTTTATATATGTTCTGTGACATGGAAATAACGGAACGAAATACATAAAGTTTAACAGGTCAAAAGTATGAAACTGTTAAAAATTACGGAACAGAAACTGATAAAAGAACTGCGCTGCACTGTAAAAGAGGGGTACAAAAAGAATCTTTGTACCTTTTTGGTACTTTTTAGCGGGTCAGAGGATACTAATAGTAGCACCCTAGGTAAATATACAAGGGAAAAGAACACGTTTAACCACTTGCATATAAAATGAAGTTAATCATATACCGTTATAATTAAGTTATAGCCAAATAAAATGAACTTACTCTTCTAGGCTGTAGGTACCAACCAGACTTGTATATTTGTATTAGTATAGACGATTCCCCACATAATAAAATGGCTATGCTAGAATTGCAAACAAGCAAAATGTTTATCAAGCAACCTAACTTAGAGAGCTCGAGCTTGAACTAGACTCGATTAAGTATAGCTTGTTTCGAGTTTAAGTCCGAGCTCAATAACCAACTCTAAACACATAACGAGCTGAGCATCGAGTTTTTCGAGCCTTCAAGAACATGTATTTTTTTATACATATTTATATAAACAATCTTAGTGGAGCGACGACCGAGATCCAATCAAGGCCGGCATGGGTGCAATGACAGCGATCACGTCGTTGTTAGGGTTATGTTAGATGACTAGATGAGCATGTATGAGATATACTCATGTTGTGTGATGTGTGCGCAATGTCTTTGTTGCCCACATACTAATGTGTTGTAATAGTGAAATATAGTAAAGTGCTTAATGTGAGCTTTGAAATGTCATTTTAATAATGTATATGTAAATCAATTGGGCTAGCTCAGTTGGCCACCAAGGGTGTCCTTAAGAAGGTTGTTACCACAATGCGAGAGGTCTCAGGTTCGAGTCTCTTCATGGAGTTTTCCTTCAAGGTGGGAATCTGTGGGGTTCTGCCCCATAGATGCGTCGATTCGAGACTGGCAGTGACTACCTTCTGGGTATGTACTGTGGAATCGAATCAATAATTATTATTCGAGGCTGACATGGACTATCTCCTTGGTAAGTAGTGTGGAATCGAATAACTAACTTAATAACTGTACTAACTCGCCGTTCAAAAAATATGTATATGTAAAATTCATTTATTGTTGGGTTCATCATATATGTTTTTCATCTTTTTTTCCTTATGCATGAGAATATGAATGAAATATGAGTTTTATATTGACTTTTACATATCTATCTATACTACATTATAAAGCATTTTTCACTCATTCTTAAATGTTGAAAATTTAAGAAAAATTTAAAATACCTCTATTTAATGAAAAGTGTAAATGTATGAAACATCAATAAAATCAATAACTCGCACACATTATGAAAGTTAATACATTCAATTCTGTAACCTACACCTTCAAGACGTATGGGCTGTTAAATATAGCTTTAATTGCTTATATTCTTTTTATAAAACGTACAAAGCCCATTTGTAACCTCATTTATCGCCATGTAACAGCCCACCCCAAAATTCATATATGTTAATATTGTTGGGCTTATGTTATTAATTATGCTAGTTGTATCAGATTACGATCCGGACAGACAGAAAAGCCAAGTTTGATTGATTTGGGTTTTGGTTTTACTGTTTTGCGAACAGGTTATGATTTTAAAATGTAATTTTTATTCTTATACGTTTTTAAGGTCATTATTTATTTGATTAGTGATTACGAAGAGGATTATTATATACTTATTTGGAGGTGACAGTGGAGTTTCACAGGTTGTCGTTTTTCATTATATGCGTGTTTTTATCATATCTTAAAGTGGGTGTTACACTTTAAAGATAACTTGTTCATGCTTAGAAACGATGTGACAAAGACTTGACAAATCTAGCAAAGGTGTGTGATTTCTCTTATGGTGCTCAATGCGTACATTTGCTATCACTTTGGTTATGTGTCTCATAGAAGATGAGGATTTTTGTCAAGAGGTTGCGGTCTACTTATATTTCACAGATTTATTTATAAGTTTGGAGTCACGTGGATAGTACAAGATATAAGACACAAGTTTGGGTTGTTCTACTTCAGCATCAAGTTCGTTATACTTAATTTTCTTCATCAGTAATCATTACATAGAGCTTACAGAATTGAAGATTCAAGAGATGGTTAACATATTTTTCAGGGGAAGCTTATTGTTAACATGTTTAACCATCTACATGCACCACTTGAGGGGAAGTGTTTCGTTACTACTGCTGATCTTTATTACTACTGCTAGTTTATATTTCTACTGCTCAGATTCATTTTTCTTATTGTGCGTAATGGTGGGAAATTTGAGTATTGGAAGGCTGGATTAGTAGTTGTGGTATATGATTTGTATTTGTTATGATCCAAGTTGCCTATCTTTAGAAGACCCCTATTCGCTTATCACAAAAAGGGGAAGAAGATTACAGGTTATTGATTTGCAGCTTATTATGTGTGGTGGCATGTTCAAGGAAGTCTTAAGTCAAGGGGAAGCATTGAAGATTACTTCATTCATGGAGATAGTTTTGTAATATCAAATAGGGGAAGATTGTTGGGTTTATTAATTTGATGATTACAAAACTACACATGCTTAAATAAAGGCGAATGAAACAACAAGGGCTTAATATGACACTATGGTATTCTACATATGAAAGAATTAAAAGCTGGAAGATTTCCATGAAGATATGCATTGAAAAGTCAAAGATATCAAAGATAGCTTCCTTAGTACTCTAGGTTTTCTTGTAAACCCTATATATAAAGGGTATTAGGCCTCTGGTATAGTGCATCCAGAAACATAGAGCTCTCTTAATGAGAGTCTAGTAAACGTGTGCGTGTGTGTACACAGTAGTTAGTTAGTTAATAGTTATTTAGCTAATAGTTAGTTAATGTTTAGCCTCAAGAATCATTTGGGGCTGTGATTAATAAAAGAAAACCTTGTGATAACATTGATTCGTTCCTTATTAATTCCGTTGTGCAAATATTCAATATATGTTATCATTATCCTAGATGAGAACTAATCATTCTCGAGTCTTAAACGATCTAAGAAGTTCTATCAGACTCCACACGAAGCAACACCACTAAGATCTACATCCTAGGTTTCGTACAATCATAAATAAACACAATAGAAGGTTTAGCCAAGCATGTTATAAATAAAGCAAGAACAATAATGAATCAAACAACACATAGACATATTGAATGATTAAGATCATCTTACTTGATTAAAACATGAATTGAAGGAAGTAAAATAGGTTTTGAGACCCTAAAAGCATCCCTAACAGCTGCTAAACAAACTAGGGTTCATCCCTTTCTTTTTACTCTAAAGCTACACACTTAAAACCCTAAAAACGGATTTGTATATATAGGAAAATCGTTGTGATGGCGTCGCGTGTTAACCATGACGCCGTCATGAATATAATATTCTAAATAATGGGCTGAGTTATACAGTCTGACGCCGTCTGGAGATATAGTGACACCGTCTTGAGATAGGTTGTGACGGCGTCACGTGTAATCTGTGATGCGGACTCCAGCTTCTGAGTAGATATTCTTGAGAGATGTTGGTGTAGGTTCGTAGTCTTGTTTGTTTCTTCTCCAAATGAGCCCAGGTCATGTGTCTTTCTTCAAAATATAAAATACCTGAAAAGGAACGATTAAGTACCTATTTTGGGCAAAAATGCACAATTTAGGGGGTTAAACGACCCTGAAAAAGCGTATAAAATGACACCTCATCAATGTTATGTGTAATTCTAAGTCACCGGCTTAGTCTACCTATCCATTTAACCATAGATCGAAACAAGGCTTTCTATTGGTGATCCTATTAGTCTAGTTATATGAATAAGCATTATATGTTTCTATCACGGACTCTTAGCTACACCCAAACAACACCGAAGTTACAACGCATTTTATATGTAGGACTAGATCTAGTTAAATGATAGGGAAAACACATAATTAAGCACATAAACGGGTATGAAGTGATAAACATAATCAACATACAACGAATAAAGAACAATCGATATAAAGACAAATCAATACATTATATTATCATAAACATGACTAATACCTAAAGGTATTAGCCGATAGTCATTGTAACAATACACGAAATCATAGATGAATGATTAAACATAATGCTAACTAAACGCGTATAGTGGAGTGTAGAGATTACAAGAGTTTTCCCATCGATTAGACCACTTTATAGGACCTTCATGGCTTCATAGATCTTCTGAAAATCGGACTTAGTAGTAAAAAGCATACCCTAAATCGTATTTAGGATTTGGTATTTATAGACTCTAAAAATTGGTCCATACGGCGTATTGGAACTCAATACGACATATCGGGGTTGCTTAGCGTGGGCTCTAAGAATAAAATATTCCAAAATTCTTGTGCAAGAATTGGATGCGCCATATCCAATTTTTGGATATGGCGTATTGACTAATACGCCATATCCAATTTCTTGGATATAGAGTATTGGGTTTTTGGATACGGAGTATTGGCTGAAAATGTGTTTTTCTTAATTTTTAACCAGAGTATCATATACGGCGTATCAATGGCGTATTCTTCAAAGTCAGGCAATGGTCTTGAGTTCTTCAAAGTCTTTAGATACGGCGTATGCTTCTAGAATGATACGGCATATTGATGTCAGAATCAGCGACTTTTTGAAACTCTTCGTTTATGCTTCAAAACACGTCTTTTTCTCCATCTTTTGCCAACTACTCGATAATTACTGCAAATAACAAATAAAAACAATTAAGTACCAATTCTTGCAATAATTATACAAAATGGGTTATTTACATGGGATAAATTATGTTATAAAATAGACGTTATTTGATGTCATCATGTGTTTGCGAAAAGCTACCTCGAGATCAGAATCACAAAATTATCCTACGAAAAATAAGTTGTATCCTAACCTTTCCACATAGTAAACCCGAGAAATCATAACATTGTCCATTTGATAGTCACCATAGCCCATTATCTTTGCAATCTGATCATTACCGAATCTAACAGTACCCAGAAATTTGTAAACAAAGTTGATGAGCTGAGAGCGGTTTCCTGTCATATGCTTAGAGCATCCGGAGTCCAAATACTAGAGAACAATTTGGACAACCTGAAACAAGAGAAGAATATAGAGATTTTGAAACAGTGGATCCCCATTGTTTGTTGGGTTTTGAGATGTTAGAAGGCCTAGATCCTAAGATACCAGGTTCACTGCTCAAATCTACCAATTTTGCAACTTTGGTTTTCTTACGGTATATCTTAATCTCTATATTAGGAGTAGTTACTGATTTTGAAGTGTTTTCCTTTAGAGGCTCTACTTTAGTGGAGGTGATCCTATTTAAAGGGCACATGTTTCCAACTATAGTAAAGGTCTGTCCTATAGGTTTCCACCTATATCCAATATCAGTAAACACTTTACCAGTAACTTTCCAAATATTATTCTTTTAGCTACTCTTAGCAGATTTAGAACGCACATTCACATCATTAACAAAATCAAGAACACACAAATCATGAATTGCATCAAACATACATTCATTACATGTAGCACAAATTAATTCAGAATTTGCATTTAACATGGAATGCTTAACATTTGCATTACAGACATCTTCAATAACACGATTCATTTTATTTGAATTAGATTTAACGCTCTTAGGTTGGTCTTCTATTTTATTCTTCTGGTTGCTACTGGTTGTTCGCGAGATCCTATGGTTCTTGGTATTGCTTGAAGGCTGTGATCTGCTAGCACTAGTAGAACTCTTTATTCTTATAGAAGGCAACACAAGTTTGTTAGAATCTTGTGTTTTGTAGTAATCTACCTGCTTTTGAGTGTTGCTTGATGATGTGGCAGGTTTGGCAAACCTAACTTTCTTGTTTTTGTTTAATGGTATGATCGCAACTAATTTCTCACTAGGTTTTGTTAAACTAGGGCATGCGGCTGTAATATAAATTAACACCTCCTGAATTCGTTTAGCATACCCAGGCAAAGTCTAAATCACTGTTTAAAGGTTTGAGAGCCCTAGCATGTTCAACTAATTCTCGAAGAATGTCAGTATTTTCTTGAGTGTGCTTAATATAGTCTATGTGAGCATCCTTGTTTTTCAATACGTTAGGAGATAGAGGTTCTAAATCAAGCTTAAACATTCCTGGAGCTATAACCTTGGCCTTATTTTGCGTGGCATCCTTTTCAACCACATTTTTTCCTTTTAAACTTTCAATATGTTTCTTTAAATTAGCAATTGAGACATCTTTTGCATCTAGCTTAGCTTGCCATTCATTTATTTTGAAAAATTCTAGAATTTCAGGAGCATTTCGATTGTTTAAAGATATGTTATTTAATAAACTCTCTTTTGATGTTGTAATTTAAGTTTAAGATTAACATTACGATTTTTAAGTCATGAACATCTGAGTACAACTTCATTAAAATTTTCTTTTCAACCATTTGTTCCTTTTTGACAAGCTCAGCCTTGAGCACTAGATTCTCATTGTATTCATCAATATAATCATGCTCCATGATGTGAACTATGTCTTGAGATAAGAGAATTTACATAGATGTGAACTATGTCTTGAGATAAGAGAAGTTCAAATAAGTGATCATTTTCCTGTATCAACCGCTTACTTTCAAGATTACCATCCACAAGACATTTATGATTGGCAGGTAACACATTGACAGGTATAGAATTATCATGCATCACAATATTGATAACATCTTGACAGATAATATGGTCCAAGAGTCGATCATAATCAAGAGAAAGTTCTTTCTTTTGAATATCAAAATATTTCTTGTCTACAGAACACTGTTCAATAACAACTTCCATTTGGTTAAAGACCGTTTTCACTTCATTAAGTTCACTATGAAGACCATTTTCAAAATATTTAAATGATGCTCGTAAAGAATTTATAAATGGAATGACTTCTTCTTTGAAAACCTGTTTAGAATGTTCAAAACCCCATGAACCCTCAGTTATTGCATCAAGTGTGATTCATACTTTCACCACCTTGTCAAATCTGGCAAGGTGATTTTTTTGTTTTTGAAAACTTATATTTACCAAACTTATCTTTGGAAGTTCTTTAGGAACATCAATTTCAACTGGTGTTTATGTGACAACAAGTTGTTCAGACTTAGGGTTTGAAAGTGGTAACAAAAAAGCTTGTTCTACAGACAATTGCATTTGTGGAACAAAATGATTTCCAAAATCTTCAGACAATTTATTCAACTCGTAATAATTAATTGGATAAATATTAATTTTCTTTTCTTTTGAAATTGGATCATTTTATTTTGCAAGCATTTTTGATCGACTCTCTTCCTCTAAAATCAAAGTCTCTTCTTCATCAACCACATAAATCACATCATGTTTCTTAGATATCATAATACCATCATACAACGTTGGCTTAATCCGCTGAGCTTTCTTAAGATAAAACGGATTTTGATAACTAAGAGCTTGTTTGTGAGTATCAGAATAAAAAACTTGTGGTTTCGTTAGCATGTGCACCATTTGCGCAGTTTGACCCACTTTATAGACAATATTATTCCTTTATTTTATTTTCTAAATTATTTTCCTTGTCCATGTATTTATTTTCTTTTTTTGGATTCCTTTTTGAAAACAGTAAATGTTTGCAATAACAATTCTTTTTCCTTAACTTGTTTAGAAAGAGTTTGTTTAAGTGAGTCAATTTCTTGCTTAAGTGCATTCCTATCCTGAATCATGTCATCCATTTAAGAATCAATAAATCTCTCACGATTGCTTAAATCAGTATTAAGTCTTTGTTCAAAAGTTTTGACTCGTTCCTTATACCTTTCAAGCTCAACGGTTAAGGATTCATTAACAGTTTTGGTTTCCTGATTAGCCTTATCCTAATTAGTTACATGATTAGACATTTGTTCAAACATATGTTCAAACATAGATATTATCATAGAATCTTGTTGATAACATTAAATATTTAATACTTTTTAGTGTCAAATTACCCCCTATGTTACCTAAAAATGTTTCACTAATACTCGACAACGAGATATTAACTATCGTTTTGTAATCTTCAGGTGAAATGCAGGAAAATGACAAGAAACAAGGGAAAAAGGACTAAAAGTTCAAATATTCACGGATTCTTAGAAGAAGTTACGGCGTAACAGATTTGGAAGGTTACGTCATAACAAATCTCAAGCAAAGACGCGTAATTTAGGAGAAGATTATGGCGTAACCACATATATGGTTGCGCTGTAACCATTATTATGGAAAGAAATCTTGATCAAGTTAAGATTACAATGTAACACGCCTTATGGTTGCGCCGTAACATAGAAGATCTTGACATATGGAAAGTGTATCAAGAGTTTACGGCGTAACACCCATATGGTTGCGCCGTAACATAGAAGATCTTGAATTATGGAAAGAATATCAAGAAGATTACGGCGTAACACCCAATATGGTTACGCCGTAACACAATTCTGCTTTATATTTGGAATGTCGTGTATTGAAGGTTACGGCGTAACACCTATATTGGTTATGCCGTAACAAGTTTAAAACCTATAAATAGAGGCCTCATTCAGTCATTCCGACATCACTTCCTCCACAGCCAATTGGAGAGGCGACAAAGGCTTCCAACCTTCAAAGAATTCCACCTGGAGTCCAAGGGAGATCACACTTTACTTACTTTTTGTATTTAATCGTTCAAATACGAATACTGTAAGAATTATGAGCTTTCAATCTATGATTACTTCTATTTCTTGCTGTGTTTCCGTTACCATGAGCGGCTAAGCACTTAAAGTGCTGGCCTAGTTATGTAGTTACTATTGTTATGATGTTTGTTTCCTGTTAGATTATGGTTTCATTAGATATTCCTTGACTATCGTGTAACCCTGGGTTTTGGTAGTATTGCGGGTGGTTTGGATCTTGCTTGACCCATTATTAGATTACCAATTCAATATGGGATCAATCGGGTACTAGGGAGGATTTGACACTCCGTCCCTAGTGTAGGAACTAACCGGTCTCCGCCCTTATCACTTAATATACTTAAAAAGCACAGGAACTCTTTCAGAAGGGGTTAATAATCTTTATAGGTTATTAGATAAGTTTTAGGAATAGTTGGGATTAATCACTACAACCTGGACAACCTACATCCTATACGATTTGGACTGATTCGGAATTGCAGGGAGTATAGGATAGACTAAATATACCTATTCAAGTTTATCGACCTTAGAAACCACTAATAAAACCATAGTTTAACATTGCACAGGAAAACGTATTCATAACAGAAGTAATGAAGTAAATAGGTTAGCACGTTTTCTCTCTTGATATCTCTAACTCTTTTAATTTCAGTATTTTATTTATTTTCATGTTTAATTTATTTTAAATCAAAAACCTATTTTTAAAACGTGACATTTCAAATTGAAACTAATTGCAACTTAGCTCTTGGGACGACCTCGGATTTTCATTCTGTACTACCCACGATCGAGTTCTCTGCCCGTTAGTGCATTGTCAGGTAGATCGAGTTTTATAAATTTAAAACTTGAGTAAAATTATATTTAAAAATAAATATGCATCAAGCTAGGTGTGATAACTCCAGTGTTGCACTCCTCAACGCCTTATTTGTTTCGCTCCCTCACATCAGCTAGTTTGAAACTATAACTCTCTTCATACCATGAAAACTGCAAACTCAAAATTTGAACCCATAAACAATTATGGTTACAATTTTCGCAGGACTAAAGAAACATATGACAAAATATAAAACTTTAGGCTAACCGTCTCATTTGATTCCACAAACTTGTTCCAACTCATGTTGCATCGCTTTTGTGACATACAAAGATCCGTTTGCCATCTTCCCAAAATGTAGTTCAACCTTAATTAACGAACAATGCTTTTACCAATGATATACTGATACAAAAATTGAACTCATGAAATTTTCATTTTGAAATGCATTAATATTTGGGAACTGGGAAACAATTTACACACGGTCCAGAGGTGCAACCTCCACTTTCACCACCGCAGCTTCAAACGCAACTTTACTAACAATCGGCGCCATATCTGTGACACTCCCAAACAAAAAAACCCAAAGTTTATAAAAACCACTAAAGTTTATAAAAAATATGAAGTTAAAAAATCCCCAAATTATAATTTTTTATATATTAATTAGTTGTAATAATTGTTAAATTTATAAGATATAAAAGTGAACTTTGTTTAAAGAATCTGGTACCTGAATGAGTTCCCATCTTCTTCCTTATCCTGCTCCTTGATCATCCTCAAATCTTGAGTTGTTCTTGAGTGTTATGAGGTTACTGATGATGAATCGATTATGTGTGTTTTCTTGAGATCTCAGATGTTATAATTGTGCAATTATTTATGGCAAACGAAAGGATACATCTATTATACTAAAAGATACAACCCCTTAATTTAATGGGGCAGTATCATTTAAAAGCTTTAAACCCATTAATTGAATGCTCAATTATTATACTATGAAATCGTCCAAGCCTAGAAGCTGAATGCCAAAGGTTCCTGCTGTGCAATTACAATAAGATGGCTTTTAATCTTCAAAACTGAATAATAATTTTCATTTCCATTATTAATGGGCGGTAGGTTTCGACTAGATGTATTCCAACCGCTACATAACTCTCCATCTCCAAAGACAATATCATTCAAAAAATCCCTACTTCATCATCGTCACAAAATCACCACAGGTATTTTATAGCATTCTTCATTACTTCTTCACAAATTTTGATTGAACTAATTAACTTTTTACTTAATTGTAATTTTTCATTATTAATCGCACCTTCTATGATGATTTTGAAGATGCCATTGGTTAGAAATTTTGTAGATTTTCTGATTGAATCAAGATATACTGTTTACAATACTATTTTGGATTACACTTCTTAGGGTTTGATCTGTAACTCAAAAGCTATATTGTGCAAGTCTTCATGTTTGGATATGAGTTTTCAGTCACGTGTCTGTTTCTAAGCACAATTTTAAACGTATTTTTTTTAACTTTGCTATGATGTTTTGGTTTTTTGTTATTGTTTTTATATTCTTGATAGTGTAATGGTGGTTGGGATTCTTGAAATTTGATGATCAAGTCTTTTAATTGATAAAAGAATCATAACATGTTTGATGTTGGTTTCATACAGGCTTAGGAATTATTTTGTGTAAAAAGCCCATGGAGTTTGAAGATGAGAATAAAGGATTGATGGCCAAACCAAAGCTACTTTGGGTTGAATTTTGAAATTGTTTTGAATTTTGACCTTTTAAGTAGCTGATTTGAATTATTAAGTAGTTATGGACTTGATTTATTGGATGATGAATTGTGTTATTGTTATATAGTTTGAGTGATTGGTATTCCACCATTTAGCACATTGCTTTCTTCAGGCTCGAGTCCATAAATCTTCAAAGAAAAACATAATTACTTTATCAGATTAGATATCAAACACATAAACTGTGTAATGTGGTGTCTTAGAAGACCAATTCAGATACTGCTTATATTATGATATATAGCTGATAAATACTCATAAAATGAGTAAATTGACAGTGTTATGAACTTATGATATCTCTATCATGTGTAAATGAAACATCACAAGCGATTTATCTTCTTTAAATACCATCGAGTACGAGGTAACGAAGCATACCAAGGCAGTATTGTTGGAAATTTTCAAGCTTTTAAGTACCATGAATATTTGATCAAATGACTGCCTTCTGCCTTCTGAGCTCAGTGGAATTGTGGAGAATAGCGGCATGCCTGTGAGTTTTAAGGGGTGTTTGGGAGTTATCGGACACAATGGGCATCCAAAACCACATCAGTATCCCCAAGGGTATGCTGATGTATCAGTTCCGTGAAAACTAAGTTGCTAGCATGTATTTATGCTGTCAAGAACTCAGAGAGTGCAGAACCTTTAACTACCATATGTTTGATGAATGAATATAATTGAATTGCAATGTTAAAAAGGTAAAGGATATCGGAGAATATGGATAGAAATGTTAATGGTTTATGTTTACTTATCAGGTGCTTCTTATTCCGGTGGATGTATGTCATGCTCTTGGTCCTATGACGAGTAGTGTGTCCTCTAAGGCTGTTGTTCTGTAATTCACCAACACAATCAAAGGTTGAACACAGAACTAATATACACATTAACAAGTTCTTGGATAAAAGCGAGAAAACTGATTCTTTGTACTTTTTTTTGTTTTTGATGAGCAGCCCTTGAGAAATGGTGTTGCTTCTTTCATTCTCGGACACTTGATTGAGTTTTGGAATAATTTCTAGGTTGTCTCGAGGACTACTGTAGAAGGGTTGCCCGAGGGCTGGATAAAAGAATTCAGAACAAGAAAACGCAAAGGCGCAAATAGTAAAGATCCGGCAGTTAACACTTCATTTTGAGAGCCATTTTTTTAAATAATAAACTGTTTATTATTATGTGGTTGTATGTCTAATGGATTGTGTATCTATGCAGTTTTGCCTAGACCCGTCAAGTGACTACGCCTTGGAATTGAACACTACTTCTGTTCTGATATTAAGGAGTGTGCTGAATATATCTATGGGTATGTCATATAATCTAGCACCACTAAAAATTAAATAAAAATTGTTATACCCAACCAATGTCATGAATACGAAGCTTCTGAGGACTTGATGGATTCTATAAAAAAAGATTCATAAGGAGTTTCTAAATAGCCCGTCCTATGTCTTAGTTGGTGATTGAAAGACGCCAATTTAACTCTCTAAGACGGAATGCATAAAAATCATTTGACATATTCGGGTTTAAACTTATCACAGCATCCGGTGTTCAGTGCCCTAATGGGTTATAGATTGTGAGTTCATGTGTGAGTCAGCGACTATGCGTTGGATTGTATGGGAAAACGGAATAAGAATAATTCTGCCCGATTTATTATGAAAGTAAAAACTTTGAACAATGCTCAAGATATTTTACCACTACTGTAAGGAACTGTTAGCTAGTTGTATCGACATTCGTTAATTTTAGGTACTATTAATATTGTCTAAAACGGTGGTTACACTAATCATTCAAGCCATCAAATTTCACTTCTCTAGCAAGCAGATGACTAAACTAGACTGATAAGGTGGGTTTCATTTCTCAGGAATTTTACTATTGAAATTAGGATAAAAAGGGGGACTAAAAACCTACTGATGAACCATTTATCTAGACTTGGATCTCCAGGTGTTGGGGGGTAAGAATTAAATGAAGGTACAATAAAGATTAATTTTTCCTGGAGATACCACCTTTTGAGTATTAAAACCTAAAGATTAATGAAACAGACCCGTGGTACGCAGATTTTGCAAATTTCCATTGTCTCTAGATCGTTCATCGCTCTGATTAATATCCTATGAAAAAACAATTCCTTGAACGATGTACGAAAATACATATGGGATGACCCATACCTCTTCAAATCATGTCCTGGCGGAATTATAAGAAGATGTGTTTTTGGTAGAGAATTACACGAAATCTTAGAACATTGCCACAAGGGACCCGCGGGAGGTCATTACGGGGCAGATATTACCGCACGAAAGATTTTCGAGTCTGGATTCTATTGGCCAACTATTTTTAAAGATGTGGCAAAATATGTTCAAGGGTGTGATGCTTGTCAACGGGCAGAAAATATTTCCTCACGGAACCAAATGCCCTTAACCAACATTCTTGTCAGTGAAGTCTTCGACATTTAGGGGTTTAACTTCATGGGACCCTTTCCCACCTCAAGAAATAACAAATTCATTCTTGTAGCTTTCGATTACGTTTCAAAATGGGTCGAGGCCGAATCCCTACCTACTAATGATGCACGTGTCGTAGTGAAATTCCTGAGAAAGTTATTTTCCAGATTTGGAGTTCCAAAGGCTCTAATTAGCGATCGTGGAACACATTTTTGCAACTCCCTTCTCGAAAAAACACTTAAGAAATATGGAGTAACACATAGACTTGCTACTCCATATCATCCCCAAACTAGTGGACAAACAGAGAATACTAATAGAGCCATTAAGCGAATCCTGTAAAGAACGGTTAACGGAAACAGAAAGGAATGGGCAGATAAACTGGATGATGCACTGTGGGCATTCAGGACAACTTATAAAATTACCTATCGGTAGTACACCATTCAGGATTGTTTACGGAAAGGCATGCCACTTACCAATCGAACTTGAACACAAGGCATATTGGGCCCTAAAGAACGAGAACTGATGTTTTGATTGTCTGCTTAATTAATAATATGGAGGTGACTGCTAAGTACATGTGGATTCGATGGGTTGTGATTGGTATATGTGTATATTGTAGTAAATTTTATAACACAACAAAATTCTCATCAGAATATATAATTTAGTTTATTATCATGGGTTCAGGGTGTATAGCTTGCAGCAACATGTGTGCATCGCACGGGTTTGCATGTTCAACAACGCATCTAAACATTACACGGCCAATTCCCAAAGTATACACAATCAGACTAACGCATCAACATTCTAACAAAATCATTATGCAAGCAACCACATGAGAAAAAAATTTGACACAAGCCGTGTGCATCGCACGGGTCTGCATGCCTCGTAACATCAATCATTAAGACTCACACTCAATTTCTTTTTTGGCAAACCAAAGGATGCATAAACATTGGCTTTAAATCATTAAGAATCCCCCATAAATGATGGGGACGGAGTCTTTTATCATATATAGATATGCATGGAGCATGTAGGAAAAAAATGTTGTATAATTTGCATCAATATTTGTAATATTAATTAGTAGTTTTTGTGGTGAAAGGTTTGTACATTGAGTTTTAGTAGTTGTAATGCTTAATTTTAAGTATTTGTGCATCAATTAATTGTACATATTGAATAAATATTTGTATTACTTGATTTTTGACCATTAAATAAAGAGAGAGAGATTCCAATTTGCATTATATGTAGTATAGATTATGAAATCAAAGTTTTATTACTACGAGGCATTCAGACTCGTGCGATGCACACGGGTTGTATCTACGTGTTTATTGCGTAATGTTTATGTGAATCTTTTGCTTATATCAACTTTTTATAATCATAATTGATCTTTAGACCAATGATGCTCTGTATTGCTTGTTATCCAAATGAGCGAGACCAGAATGTTGATTTGCATTGCATTTGTACAATAATCGCATGTCTACAAAAGAATTATATATCGTTCCACATATAAGTCATCCTAAATTTACGGGTAAGTCACCTTACCACCATTTTTCATGCTCCTTAGCCATCACTTTTGACAAAGTTTAACTCACAACACCAACCCTATTATTTTCATAATAGCCATACCTTAGAGTTTAGCAAAATTTGATGCAGACCTATGTGTTGCACACGGGTTGTATATAATTGTTGATTGCGTACGGTTTCTGTGAGTTGGGGAGGTGTAAGTATGCTGATGCATGTAATTGAAACGTGACACGTAATGTTTAAAACTCAAGTTTTTTAGACAACCAATATTTCCTCGTAAAAGTACATATTAATATTGTAGTTTAGGCTTGATTTTTAGTGTTAAAAAGTTAGACAAAAAAGAAAGTTAATAGATTTAAAACTTGGTATTTGGTAGTATTCAGAATTGGCATTAATGGTATGAGACTAAATTATTAAATATTATAGATAGATTACAGATATATGGATTTTATACAACTCTTGCTTACATCAAGAACTAACTTTCTATTTAGTACATGTGGGGACAAGTCAAAATATATACAAACGGGTTCGGGTTCGGCTTCGGCTTAGGTTTATCCGGGTATGTTTACAAAGTAGTTTTCTTTTTACAGATTAAGGATATACCCGTTATGGTCCAAATATTTACAAACATGATCGACCAAAAATATTGAGATTAAACTAACATATTGAAATTTTATGAAGACAAAAGTATACGTATATTTTGGTGAAACATGACTTTAACCAATAATTATAACGTTATTGCTAGGGATAGCAAAACTATTCATCTTTCACGAAAATAAAATTCGTAACATACAATCACTTTTTACCCGAGTTAAATTTGTTTACGTGATTTCTACATCATGTCACATGTGTTTGTAAAATACTATATATAATGGTAAGGAATTAAGAATGCAAGTGTATCTTTAGATATTGAAAAAAGTAACTTTGATTTGTAATTTAAGCGAAAAAAATAGCATAGAGGACAAAATAATATATAGTCACTACGTAAATATGCCTAACCATTAACAACTATTCAAAACATGAAGATTGTAATAAACGGTTCAACTATGAAACATGTCATTTTAGAAGAAGATAAAACACTTGATATTATCATGTCAAACCATATGCAAACATATAGTTTGATTTCCACAACTTGATTAATATTCTAGGATTTTAATCATTTTTATTAATGATATTTTTATTTATCATAAAAATAATAGTAAGAAAGAGGAAAGTTTTAAGCTTTTAACAAAGAAATAATATCAAATCCCATAGACATTACAAATGTCACTACAATGACCCATTTTGGCCTAACTGAAAAAAATATAACCAAAATAAATTACAAAAAAAGAGAAAAAAAACCAATGAATATCACCGCTACATCTAAAATCTAAATTACCCCACACCCTATTTTTGGGCAAAAGAGTCTAAAAGAATATCACGTGCATGCATGAGCGTAATTACGCACAACCTTTCACTTCCCTCCGAACCATTCATGGTGCTACCCTTGTTTTCACCGGTGGTCGTGGCGTTGTTGTTGTTGTCTTTGTCGTTGTTGTTCATCGGCATTTTGCATGTTTTGTTCTTGATACACTTTTCGTAACCTCTTGATCTCTTTCTTTAATGCTTCTTGATGCGCTGCAAAAAACAATTAGATTTAGTTGATTCCTAGTAACTTAAATACAGTTAATCATGTTAGCTTATGTACTTTAATTTGTTATACCTTTTTTTCTTATGATATATATAATTGATTTGATAAAAGGATATTTCTAAATCAACATTAATGAGGCGTTTTCAAACTTTGAAGTAGTCAAAAACGTTACCATGTAAATCGAAATCTTAGGCATAATTGGCTTATTAACTCTTCTTTTTGATCATTCACAAATTTAACAACCCTTTGTCAAAGTTAAAACTCAATTGACTAATGGTATGTGCTTAATTACACATACCATTTTCCATTCTAAACGATCTTAAATGACTAAAAACATACCAAAAATACATTGTATTTGTATGTTTGCATTTGTATTGTGCAGGAAACGGATATTCAAGAAAAGGAGCAAAAAGAAAGCCAAAAACAAAACATACCCGCCCAACAGGCGGGTTCGGTTCATAAAATTTTTTTAGTCAATGTTTGTCATTTATTTTAAATGGTTGTCGTGTTTGTGTATATATAATATCTTTGTTCCTTATTTAAAAAAATGATAATCTCCTAATTGTAAGGCTTCAGCGTCGGTTTCATCATTAGAATCCTTTAGTTTGAGTGAAGCCTGGTCATCCTCGAGGTCAAACATTTGACGATCAGTTGGATTGGTGAAGTCTTGTTCTCCTTCATCAACTACCATACTATTGTATGAACCATCTTCAGCCTCACTATCTGAACCACAATCCAGACAGCCTGAAAAACTCAATTCAAATTTAAAATCATATATATGATTGTAACATTAATGAGTTAATATAAATGATATGTATATATACATTAAAAGACTAAGCATATTCAACATGGCACTTACTTAACCGTATACATATACAACACATCCGTTGATCTGATCGAGCCTATTATATTACCTTTACGTTAACTACCATACCATTGTTAGAACCATCTTCAGCCTCACTATTTGAACCACAATCCATGCAGCATGAAAATGTTAATTCAAATTCAAAATCATATATATGATTGTAACATTCGTGAGTTAATATAAATGATATGTGTGGAAACTTAAAGGGGTGGGGGTTGAATAGTTTACAGATTCGTTTTACGTTTTAAAAAATTAGCTTTCAAAATATTTAGATTCGAGTTGTATGTTTAACCAATTCACAATATGAACACACAATATAACATTCTAAACTAAAGCTAAATAACAATGACAATAATATGAAGAGATAAGGAAAAGAACAATCAAACCAAGACGCCAAGATTTTATAATGGTTCGGCTATGAAGCACCTTTTCGCCCTACTCCACTCCTCGAGTATCCTACTCGAGATTTCACTATGTCAACAAGCTCCCTTTAGGCGGAGAAAACCGTTTACACGTCGCTTACGTTATTTTCCGATACTAAGCTAAATGTCGAGTCCCAATCTTAGCTAGAACCAATCTACCACTTCACAATCAATACACAATCACTAGATCTACACTATCGGATTTACACACAATCCGAATCACACAAATACACAAGATAATTACAATAGAAATTTGGTACTTAGAAGAAAAGAAGAGAGATCACTAAATAACAATTCGTTTCTTGGCGAATACGAATGTTCTACTTTTGCACTTGAATAAGAGGGAAGAGATGAGAAGAAGAGATTAGATCACTTGAAACAAGATCTAAGAATGTTAGTGATCAAGAGATTTAGAGAGAGAAAGAAGATTTTTAGAGAGAGAAGTTATCTGAAAATTTCGTGCTAAGAGGTCTGATTTTCTGCAAGGAATGGAGCAGTATTTATAGGCAGGAAAATCCAACGGTCACTGGGGGCGGTCCTGGCGGTCCCAGATATATAAGTTAGCCGCCAGGCCTATAAGGGGGCCGCCCAGTAGACTACGCTTCCTTTTTTGTCTTTTTGTGTGGAAGGTTGTATCTGGTATGGAAGCTTCCGTTTTGGAGGGAAAATTTAAATTTCAAATTTTAAGTTTTTAATAAAACTTTTCTTTTAATTGAAAAATATTTTGTGTAATTAATTTTGTGAAATTCTTTTGTAAAAATGTAATGGATAAGAGAAAAATATTTTCTTGATCACTAATCATGCTTAATGATATGTTTGTTCATACCTTAAGTGATTACTAATCTTAGAAATGGAATTTTACGATTAATAATTTGTAAACGTTTAATTTTATCGTAAACGTTTTTACATTTTGTTATTATCAAAACATTGAGAGGTCAAAAAATATAAATAACGTTTTAGACATTATTTGTATTAACAATCTCCTCCTTTTTATGATGACAAAATATAAACTCATTTTTGTATAAAATTAATAGTTACACATTATTAATGAGTTTTGTTCCATTTCTCCCCTTTTTTGTCGAATTCAAAACGGATGATCGTCGAGTGGTTGTAAGAAGAAAGAAATCGACGATATCAAGACTCTCCCTTGATGTATGCTCCCCCTCGTTCGAGGCACCAAGTGATCGATCTTACAAAAATTGTTTGCTACAAAACAAAGTTAGAGATACAAAAGCAAGACAAATATATTTTAAATAACACATTGGATTCAAGTCACCCAAAAGGAAGTTTCATTCAACAATCAAGAAACTCATACAATAGCAAATGCAAGTAATACATTCATACGATATAAGATAAAACTAGAACTAAGACAAGATAAGTAATCGATAAGTCACACTACATACTTTATGAGATATTGTCTTTTATTTTTTTTTTGTATGCTTTTTAATTTTCGTAACTTTTTTTTAAGTTGCGTATCGTATTTTTTTTAATTAATGAATGAAATTAAGTTTGTTTGAAAAAAGTGTAAAAAACTATAGTGGGTGGGGTCAAAATGATACATGACATAAAAAAAATTATTTTAGGTGTCAAACTAGCATGATATGTACTATGATAACCGGTGCTGGACAAACCAAAGTGGCGCTCAGATACGGTCACTCATTTTGGGTATGTTTGGCGGGCGAACTTATCATAGCTTATCATAGCATTAGTTTATTTTTTTTAGAAAAATAAGCTACCATTAAAAATAAGTCTCGTTTGGCTGACACAGCTTGAAGGAGCATGTAAAAAAATAAGCTACTAAATAAAATGCTAGTTAAACTAGCATGTAAAAATAAGCTCAAGCAACCAGTGTTTTGAAACCCGGTTCGACCCGGCCGGGTCAACCGGTTGAACCGGTTCCGGCCGAAAAAACGGGTCAAATTAAA
>BQNB010047409.1:0-43136 GCA_026074375.1 Tanacetum coccineum | reverse complement strand
AAATCTCATTGTTTGGCAACATTGTAATCCCTGAAGCATCTGCTAATTGAAGCTTATTTCTAATAGATGCTTCAGTGATTGTATACACAATGGTATCAATAGTTGCTTGTAATTCTAGAGTCCCATCAGCAAGAGTGTTGGCAGTAGTAGTCTGCCAAAACTGTTTGAATATGGAATCATAGATAGTAGGATTAGTAGTTAAAGCATACCTGAGGTTGGAACCTCGTAGAAAATCCACTATCTCTGCAAACCCTGCACTTTTATCAGGCTTGCGCAAAAACCGCACTTGATTATGTTTGTTGCAGTATTTTAATTGAGCCATGAATCGAAAGTAGTAATAAAAAGTAGTGACGTGAACTGAAAATTTACTGGGTTTAGTTACAAGTGAGGTTGTAGATGTTGGTAACAAGACAATTGACTATATTCTGTATAAGAATAAAGAAGATTTTTACTTTGCGAAAAGGAGATAGCAATAAACAGATAAGTATGAAAGAGAAATCAAACTTTATCTATATATAGCTTCTCTGTTAACGACAATAGCGCCGTAAAAATCTGTAACGGTAACATTTAAACAGTGTTTAAATAGAGAAAGTCAATTTTCCCGCAACCAGCACTAACAATAACCTACCAAAATTAAAATTTACACTACCAGACTTAACTTTGGTCAACCAGAATTAATTATGATACAACCCGAATTAACTCTTTTTCTACCAGAATTAAGTATTTACTGAAGATTGACAAAACAAAGACCTTATCACACCTGCCTTACATCTGCAAGTCCATGATATTCCTGCAAGAATTAGTCTAAAACAAAGAAAAACATGCTGCAAGAGTTTGTATAGACAGAATTAACTTAAACTAACTATCGGTATTAACATTAGGCCTGACAGAATTAACATTTACCCTACCAGTATTAATATTAGGCCTAACAGAATTAATGTGTGTCCTACTAGTATTAATATTAGGCCTAACAGAATTAATGTTTGTCCTACCGGTATTAATATTTGGCCTAACAGAATTAATGTTTGTCCTACCAGTATTAGTATTAGGCCTAACAGAATTAAGTTTTGGCCTACAGCATTCAGTTGTACTGGTTTAGGAACAAATTGATTAGCATGATTAACCCTGTTTGCATTAGTCCATACTGGTTTTGCCACCTTGTTACCAGTATTAAAAACCCTTTGTTTCTTGAACTCAGCCTCTCTTGCCATTTTCTTTTCATAATAGTCACAATCTTTGATCAAATGACTTAGGCTGCCACAAACAAAACACTTTTTCTTGATGAAAGAGTAACCTTCTCCTAGTTCTCTTTCCATCATTTTATTCTAATTCTTTCCTTTAACTTCAGATGTCCCTTGATTTTTCATTTGTTTCCTAGGAGTTTTTACGTGTGTTGCACAACTAGGTTCAACTTTGTTTGATTCAAACACAACTTTTTCATTAGTTATTACAGGCTTAGACGTAGACATCTCATTTGGTACACTTATACTTTCTGATTCAGACTCAGAAGAGTGCTCAGAGGTATTTCCACAAGATCCTTCACTGTCATTTGATTGACAGGTAGAATGCTTAGTAGAGTTGTCATCTGAGTCACTAATTTAAGGCTTTTGAGGTCCCTTTTTACCATAAACATACAAAGAATCATCAATTTCCTTTTGTGGTTAGGAGTATAGTCTCCAGTTAATGGATGTGGAACTCCTTTGAAATTATCAGTCTTTGAAAATCTACTGTATAAAGGTTTGTTAAGAAAATCTTTTTCTGTACACTGAAACACAGTACGATTCATTTTCTTCCCTAGCTCTAAAACCTCTTTGGTTGATGTATGTCTTACCTTAGCAACCTTTACTATTGAAGTCATAATGAATCAACTAATTTCCAATGGGTTTTTAGAAGAATTTTTCCATGAATCTACTGTTTTCTGCAATTGTTCCTTTTCTTTTACAGCTTTCATTCCTATTCTCCTATATCTTTTAAGCTTTTCATCTTTTTGCATATATTTCATTTGCCTGAAATGTAAGCTGTTCATTTAGAGATAATTGCTGCTTTTGAAAAGTAACAACTTGAGCTTCTAATTTCTTAACATCTAGAGTATAGGTAAGTATTTTTGCTTCTTGTTCACCTAACTGATTCGTTTGTTCATCACACAGTGTTTTAAGCTTATTATATGAATCAATACAAGTTTTAGAACATAATGATACCTCATTATTTGAGCTGATTGCCATGATTGCATGATTTGTCTCTTCTTCCTCTACTATATGTTCTCCCCAATTGACAACACCATCATCCATTGTCAGCAAACAGTTTTGATTCTGCTCTTTCTTTACAGCTCCTAGATCTTGATAAAACGAGTCTCTCTTCTTTCCATCATTTGTCCCCTTGGATGTGCATTCCCTAGCAAAATAACCAGTGTTGTGACATTTGAAACATTCAAGCTTCTTTTTGTAAAAACCAACAGGTTTGTTTCCATCAAATCAAACTCTCCTTCCAGTCTTCTTGTAAAACTTCTTCATCCGAATAGCAATCATTGCTATCTGCCAGTTTATGTCCATCTCTTCAATGTCCACATCATCAATATGTTCTAGGTCTTCATGAAGCAAGTCCAGATCTTCTGATTGTTTGGCAAAGAGTGAATAAATAACCTCATCATCAAAACTAGCAGGAACTTCTCGTTTTGGAATATTGTTTGAAGAAGTAGAAGGACTGTAAGTACTGTAGGGACCAGTATGACCAGACTTAACCTTGTTGTTGCTGCTCTTGCTGTGTGAAACCAAAGCAACATTTTGAGCACTTGCAGATGATTTTGAGGTACTTGTGAGTTCTTGCTCAAAAACCCTAAGGTTATTATACAAGTCATCAATGGACAAAGTGTCAACATCTGGTTTGGTTCTCATTGTCATTGCCAGATTTGACCAAGCTGGGGGCAAAGATCTGAGAAACTTATGATTTGCATCCTCAGTTGATACTTCAGCACCATGGGCTTCCAACTATGAGAGTAGTTGTTGGAACCTGTCATATCCCTTTTCTAACCCTTCTGAACTTGATATAGTAAATGCTTCAAACTGTTGTTTTAAAACAGCTTTCTGCATCTTCTTTGAATTTGCATTACCACCAAACCTAGTCCTTATGGCTTCCCAAATTTCTTTTGCATCGTCCATTCCATGAAATCTTCTTAGATGTTCCTTGAGAATGGCCATAAGTAAGATAGTTCTAGCCTTCCTTTCCTTTTCAACAGCATGAATTTCTTCTTTGAATTTCCAGTTGAGATTCTCTTCTTTGAATTTCCATTCTGAATTACCTTCTAAATATCATTATCAATATATTCAAGGTAATGCTCCATCTCCATGGCCCATATATCATACTCATCCTTCTTCAGAATTAGGAGTTTAATATTTGAGATAATGGTTGTGGTATGAATGAGTTGTTGTTGTTGTTGTTGTTTTGGTTTATTGGTTACAGTACCATTGTCTGATACATCTTCATGGTATGATGCTTCATCATCACTAAGATGTTGAGAGAAATCATCATTAACATGTTGAGACATTTTTCTAGATTTGAAAATGATTGTTTGTGTTTCTTGTGATTCTTCTTACTCAGAGTCCCTCTAGAGGCTCTGATACTACTTGTTGGTCCAAAGTCTTGAATCTGTTTAGCCTTTTGTAAGACAATAGCTAACTTGAATAAATCCAAATCAACTATATGAGAGACAATGACTATGAATACTATGTGCTAATGCGGAATCTTAACACAAGTACTAAGAAGAACACAATGTAAAACTTTGCTATTTGCTATTAATTTCTATTAGAATACTATTTCAATCTCATACTAAACATTGTGCCGTAGGGTTCCTTTTATACACCAAGGAAACCCTAATGGGCTTTACAAACGTGTGAAAGGATAATGCATATCCTTTCCTAAGATATCTCTAAGATAACTATTATAACTATTCTGTTACATAAACAGACTTAACTAGACAAGGCCAGTACTAACTATAGTACTGCCAGACTTAACTTAGTACTGGCAGACTTAACTATGTCTACCAGACCTAACTCTATAACTACCAGACTTAAGTCTGTTTACAATAATTCCTAACAAGAGAGTTTAAAGACCACTCGTGGGTGTAAAATATAGAGCGTTCGAATGGAGTGTTAAAAATCCTTGAGAGTATGGAGAGGCTTAGCTGAAAAGTGAAGGTACAAAGCTTGAATTCAATGTAAGGATAGTCGTCCCCGCTTCTTTTGACTTTAAGGGAGTTATAAAATTCAGTTATAAAACATGGACAGATAGGTTCATTAAGTGTTAGAAAGGATTCGAGGCCTATTGCTTGAAAAGGAGGTAGCATATTGTTAGACAGATAGGTTCCACAAACATGGACAGATAGGTTCATCAAGTGTTAGATAAATAGGTTTAATAAATGATGGAGTAACGAATCTTCCTTCATGAAAGAGACACTCCTCTAGAATACGGTAAGATTCCCTAATGTCATCATCCATATGTTTTAAGCGGTGAATTCGGGGTTTATATACTTTAGTACGTTTGTAGTCCTCTTGATTTGATTATGGCATGATTTCACCTATAAAAAGGAATTTAGACGACTTAATTATTGAAATGACATGCATTCATGATCACCTAAGTGTGTTTCTATATGAAAATAATGTGGAGGTGCAGTTTGCTTGACTCGAACAAAAAGAAAAATAATAATAGTATTAGGCAAACCTTAATGCACTCCTAAGTTTAATGTTACTCTAGTCGAATGGAACGACAATGCACATTACTTGTGCACTTCGTATGAACATTCGTGCGATTAGATGCATGATGAAAACGTTTTTGCGTTGTATTAACAATGTAGTTAAACAACACTTGTTTTGAAAAGTCATAGTTGTGAGAATTTTGATCGAAAAACATAATTTGGGGTTTTGTCATAATTTGATTTTGACTAACCTAGTCAATTATGCAAACCTAGTATCTACGGGAATCAAAATAGTTATACATTACTATATCCTAGTCCTAATTGAATGAAAAGCGCACGGAAAATTGAAACCTCCAAATTATTTTGTTTAGTGCAAAATCGAAACCCTAGACCCAGAATCAAGAGGAAAATAAGATGAAATCACATATAATTGTTGTTTACTATTGATGATTTGTTGATGATCTTGGTGTTTTAGTACTCCAATCGCCAATTTGTGATGTTTTTTATTGAGGGTTTTAGTTGTTTTGTTCTTGGGGAGTGTTGGATAGAGTGTTATGTGGTCCCAATTGTTTAAAAATCTGATATCTACCCGCTTTTTTGACATACGGATATACCAAAATAGGGGACGGATCTCCCTACGGTGGATCTCTAGATCCGTGATATGCAAAAAATCAAACATGGTTGAATTTTAAGTAAATTGGGACATGGTGTTGTTGTTTTGGCCATTGGAATATATTATATATGTTATAAGGAGTATGTGATTCAATTTTCAGAGTCGACATCCATGTTTTGAGCAAACCGTGCAACTTGTCGTGAATTTTCTGATGGAATTTCAACATAGCCGATCCTACTTGGAGTGTGTTATCTTTTATCATATTTTTGACCATTGCTAATGACATAAGCATTATGAACATTTGGACTTAATAAATATCGTCAACACAAGTGTGAGTTGTAATTTGATGATTATTCTTTTTGTCTTTTCAATCGATTTCGTAATTTCATGTAGTGACCTCTAAAGGGTGTGTATGTAGACTTGGAAAATATCTATGGTCATTTTATTGATATTTTCGTCATCTAGTAAAATTCTAATCTCAATTATGTTCATGATTCGAAATTTGTAATTGGAACGTTGATGTGTTTCAAAAGTTTTAAATATATAAGACTGAAATTACCGATTTATTAAGCGGAAACACACCGGTAAAAGTATAACCCACGTATGTAGTATAATATTTTAGGTAAGACCATGTCGTCCATAGGGATTTGATTAGTGTTCTAATAACCATAGTTAAAATAAACTTTGACAATTTTAAGATACGTTGTGCTGGATTCAATAATGATAAAGATGACTACTCGGATAGCTTCATATAATTCCTAAGCAATGGTGATAATTACGATCTTAGATTCGAGGTTGATTAACTTATAAAAAGGTTTTCTCATCAAAAAATGTTTTCACAAATTAACTTGTTTAACTTAAGACTTATATTTAGTTAACTTGATCAAATGTGTCACTCAAATAACCTAGTTACTATTATATCAAAACTATTTTGTCTATCAAATAACGTAAGCGGATTTCTCCTTTCAAACGATAAAGACCGTAGACAAATCTTTATAACAATATGACTTACAACGGATCTTTCGAACTATACCGTTATAAGCATACAATCAAAGTTGATAAGATAAATTACAATAGGATTTTTGTAACACCCGCCCCTAGGGGCATCGGATTGCGCAGCAGAAATTAGCAATTTGGTGTTACTAAATAGTATCCGTCACCACGATAATAGAAAACGAATCAAATAAGACGTTTACCAACATGTGTTCCAAAAATTATTCAGAGTTAAAATGCGTTTAGGTCCTACAGAATCGTAACCACCGTCTATTACAAACCATGAAAAACATATTGTTTTCAAATAAAAGACATTGTTTTAAACACAACATAAGATATTGTTTTTGAAAGACCAGAACACACAAGAAGTCTTTCCATAAAATCCATCACCACACGCACGACACCTCCACGCCATCGTTGCCTTCAGCCTTGGTTACCTGGGATAAAACATGTTTAAAACGTCAACAACAAAGTTGAGTGAAATTCATAGAGTTTAAATTAATCAATAAGTAAAAACCTTTGAACACATTATTAGTTCTCGGGAAAACAAAGCAACAAATGCAATGTATAGCAACTTCTTTTCTTTCACGCAATAAGCTCATGACACCGAACGTTAACAAAACATATGGTATTTCATATGCTAAAAGGTGCCCCAAACAAGGTATTATTGTCATATACCTACTAATTTCTAATAACAAAATGTCCGTTTGACAGGGTGGTCACAAGGATTCAAACCCCGGACAGGGTTGTCAAACCCAATAGATCTATTTAATGCATTAGCGTTTACCTCACAACAAGGCAATTAACGGTTCATGAAATAAGGGACTTCGACAATAGCAACTTATGCGGAAACAATCTCATAATCGGGTCCAGCATACCATAAAATCATATGTGTTCGATTTATAAAACAAACATGTATCCCCCTCGCGGGTTTAAAAACATTTAAAAGAATTTAATGCGAGGCTATGAACTCACCTTAAGCAAATGATCTAATTCAATCAATCAATCAACAAGCGCAATAAACTTCACGTCTCGACCTATATAATACATATATAGCGGCACGTGACTAAAAGTATATTAAATCATATATTGTATATATATATATGTATATGTATCACCATTACGTATACACAATCATATACTAGAATCTCCAAGTGCGACGCAAAACATTTCGCTTTGACTTACTTTACAATATCACAACGTTTTCAATAAAGTTTACATTTTTAGAAAGCTTACCGAAAGTAAAGATAATATACCCCAAACTTAGCATTTCATCTTAGTTTAACTAACATTACGAATCCTTTGCTTGTTATGAACTATATTCAAAAGTATACGCAAGTTTGACTTTCAAAAGTCAAACTTCGTAGTTGACTTTTTACTCAAAAATGACCCAAACTTGACTCTGTCGTAAAATCTTTATTTTTAGGAGTTACAAGGTCTACCTTATATCAAAACGGACCTTAGAACATCCTTTATCATATTCAAAAGCCTAATTTAGATTTCAAAATTTTCTCAACGTGCTATGGTCAAGTCAAAGTTTCTAGTCAATAAAAGTCAACCCAAAGTCATACAAAAACTCATTTTTGACAAAATCTAACCCTTCCAACATGTTTAACTAGCCTATTAACATGTACTAGAACCATCAAACATATGTTCATACTTGTAACACTTTCAAATCGATTTTACACTTGAATCAACTAGCTATAATCACATACATGTAATAACCATCAAATTAATCAAGACATAAACATAAACAAGTGCTTACAAAGCCATAACAAAGATCAAATATGGTTTCCTCCTTCCTTTTGAAATCGAACGAACCACAATACCAAACCAAAACCCCTTTTCAAATTAAACCAATTCAATATAACAACAATCTAACACCCCTAAACACTTTCTTATACACCAAATCACTAGAAATTGACCAAAAACCCAACTTCTTAAATATTTAGTGCATGTAAGGTTTTTTTAGTGGGATTTGTAGATGATTGAACAAGGATTAATATGGTATAATCGGATTTAAATGCATGTAAGTAATGAATTTTTGACAATGGATTTGTGTGTGTGTGTGTATTTCGAACGGACAACAAGGAGGAGAGAAACAAGAAAATGAAATTTTTATAAAAGAGTGAAATGCAAGTATAAGGACCCTATTTATAGAAGTAAACTTTGATCACTTGGCAATTTAGGTCCCTCCTTCTCATAAGTCCTTGCAAGTTTAATACCAATTGGTTGTATTTTCGTTACTTAGCCGACCAAACTCGGGTAACATCACGTTAATAAATATTTTTTAATCCGTCCTACTAAATATAGTTTAAAACCTTTAATAAAACATTGAACCTCGTAAAACATGACCTTTAAACAAGGTTTTTACAAAAACTTAGGGAAACGACAAAAAATACAAAATTAACATATTTACGCTCTTGGAGCCATAAAATATATTTTTTTGACTTTCTTAAATGCTAAAAGCAAATAGAAACTAAATAACAGAATGAAATTCACTTAATAATTTGAAATTCTAATCAACCACATATAGCATAACGACTATAATTATTTACGCAATTAAAAATAACTATCTTAGGCTAGGGATAGACGTTGACCTGAAACTCGGGTTGTTAAAATTTCAACATAAGCTTAAGATTAAAAGATCGCATTTATACCAAACGCTTAATCATTATATTAACATCACCGAATAGTCATGAGATATTTAGCCTCTCATGGCTACGAAGTTCATAACAAAATAAAGTAGATAAACAAGAAACATACTATATCCGGGTAAGAATATGGATCAACTCTACCCGTTACAAGTATCGAATCTTACTACAACCTTTATTCACTAAATACTATGATGGTGTTCTTTGTTCTTCGATCTTCAACTCAAGATGTTTGAGAGAGATTTGTGTGTGAAAATATTTAGATGAGAGAATGAATGTGTGAGAGATATGCAAAATGGCTTGAAATCCGTCTTTATTTATAGGCTGAAAAGGGGTCGAAGTGCAGCGCACATTCTAAAATGTGTGGCGTACTTTGCTTACGTCGGTGCAAATGTCTTTAATGCTGCAAGGAAGTGTAGCATACTTTCTTATAAAACCGGCGCACTTGGTGAGTTAATGCAGTCTTCATTTAATTCATTTTAATTCTCTTAATCTTGATAGGAAGTGCGGCGTACATACAGAATTGTGCGGCGTACTTCTTAGCATTTTTAGTTTGAGCCCTTTCTTTTCTTCTAACTTGTCTTTCGATGAGTAGAAACACTCGTATTTTGGACTTTTTGAGTTCGGGGTGTCTTCAAGTGAACCTGCATATATTTCATGCTATTAAGTATCAAAAGTTCACGAGAAAGGATAAATATATACAAATAACGCCGTCGAAAACATATATAATTTAGGCGTTATCAAATCCCCCTATACTTCGATATTGCTTGCCCTCAAGCAATCAAAGTGAGAAAATAAGATCATTTATCATGGCATGGAGAAAATTTAGATTTAACAAGTGTTTACTGATTTTAATAACTTTTCAGGCATAGGCATATAACAGAGCACCTTATAAAGGGGATGTGTTTGATTGATGTTCACTCTAGCCACTCATATAGGGTTTATATTTGTGGAGTCACTCAATTGCACAAACATAACCTAGATAGATACCATAGGTTTGTACAAGACACATAAACATGCCCGTTACAGCGTGAGCACTTAGACAAAAATCTCAAAGAGGCAAAACATGATAATAATGAGGGTGAGTAGCATGTACCGATTCTATGTGCCAACTTAAGTGTTAGGAATGATAAAAGTGACGATCTTATTGAGATAAAAGTCTTGTAATAAATAGAGAAATAATATTGTGTAATAGGTTAGGTGATAGGCTCGTGACTTAAATAAAGTCACGAGACCCATCAAATAGCTAAAAGCTAAGAAACAAAAGCTCCTTGCTCTTTGTAAAATAGGTATAAATACCCCTCCACCACCTCATTTGTAGAGTGTGTCTCCTAAGGGTCTTCTAATCTTTTCTCTAATCCTCCTCCTCCCTCTTTCTCTCTCTACTTTATATATTTCTCTCTCTAGAATAAACACACACATAATACCTAAACACGCACTCTATTGCTTATTGATCCTAAATTCAAGACCTATCAAGTGGTATCAGAGCAGTAGGAGCAATTTAGTGTTGTTTAGGAGAGCTTATTCGGTCAGCTTATTCTGACAGCTTATTCTAGCAGCTTATTTTGAGCTTATTTTGAGCTTATTTGAGCTTATTTTGAGCTTATTCGGTCATGATTATCTGCTGTGCTTATTCTGTTCTTTAAATTATTTTCATGAGCTTATTTCAAGTCAAAACATCTTATTTTTTGGTCAAAAAGTCAAACTGTTTTATCTAGTCAAATCAGCTTAATATGTGCTTATTTTGCTAATTTCGGTTGTGTTTTATGCAACCGAGATTGATTGCCTACGGTTTTATCGTAAGAATCGTGGCCAAATTTGTTCAAAATCTGCTTATTGGTGCTTATTATCAACATCAGTAGTTCAAATTCAGTAAAATCCGTTACATTAATCAATTTCAGTATGTTTGACTGGTCAAACTCAGTAAAATCTATTAGTAATATCAAATTCAAAAAAATTTGTTTCAAAATTGTTGACTGGTCAAACTCGGATCTATAATTGATTTGATAGAAATTTAACTTTTGGTCAAAGTTCAAAACTCAAAATTGAAATCAGAATTCCTTACCGAATTTGAAATCAAAGAAAAAGAATAAAAGATAAAGTAGATCTCAGATTTTTCATTTGTGTGCACAACAATAGATTCGAAAGATCTTTAACAGATCCAAATCATACAAAAAGGAAATCATCACATATTTGACTTAATTTTGAAAAGGTTCATTTTCGTCAAGAGTAACAAGATCTAATAGACTTAAACCAACATCGTAAAAGAAATACAAGATCTTCGATTTTTTTCTTGTGTTTTGAACACGAGTTTCAACGATCTCTCAAGATCTCTAACACAAAAAGTTCCATCATCACAGATCCAAAATCTTTTACAAAAATCAAACTCGGTAACACAATTTCAGAAAAACAAACTCGAAAACAAGAACCTTTCAAACTCAGAACAACACGTTTTTTAAATCAAGCCTCATTTTTTAGATCTTAGTTTTGGGTTTTGATTCTCTTTCAAGAGTTAAAGATCTACATAGATCTTCTCAAACCCATATCATCATTGATCTTGTGTGAAGACATAACTTCATCTTAACTTTTTGAAACTCATAAATGAAAGATAAAGAACATGGTGTTCAAATATATTGCTTTGTTTCGAGTCTGATTAAACATCATCAACACAAGATTTGATCTCAGAATCGTTTAAAAGTTGTCAAATCTATAAAGATTTCTTTTTTTGAACATCTCATCATAGATCAATTTGAAGCTTTGCTTCTTGTTAATATTCGAAAACCATAAAAGGAAAATCAAGAACAAGGGTGTTCAAGACTTCACTTTGTTTCGGTGGATAAAAGAAAACAAGAAAATAGAAACAAAGTCCAACCTAGCTTTTAGATCTTAAAGCAAATATATTTTTTCTTCTTTTCTTTGTGTGATTCAAAAAATGAACATCAGAAATATCATAGTTTGTGTTCGTTTTCAAAAGCATCTATAGACTGAGTGACTGATTATCAAAATAGTGTGGCTGAGATTTGTGTGAGTTATCAATAAAAAGGAAAAGGTGCATTCTTGTGAGAAAAAGAGAGGCTCAAGTATTGGTAAGAGTGAGGCAAGTTTATTTGTGAAAGTATAATAAGGTTTGGTGTGTGTTGTATCTGTGACTACAAGAAAAAAAGGCGTGTGTTTAAGTTTCTAGGTTTAGGGTTAGAGAGTGTTTGTAAAAGTGTTATATAACAAGATTGTTGGGCCTTCAATAGTATCTATCAAAAAATACATATATGTTTTGATTGGGCCGGTTTGATTATTTGGCAGCAAAATTTGTTAACAGAGGGAAATTTGGGCTGGGGCAGTATTTTTCGTGGGCTACATAGTGAGATTGTTGTAAACATTACTAGTGTGAGCTAGATTTGCGCTAAATTCTTGCAAAGATAAGTGGGCCTTAAATCAGTTATAATAAATTTAAGTGTTGGAGTGGTTTATTTTCGGCTGTGATAAATAAAGTAATAGTCTTTGTAAGATAAGTGAGTTCGTGTTGAATCTTAATTGAGTTGAATATTTTGATTGGTTCATTTTGAGATATCATTTGTGATTGTGTTTGTAATCAATTTAGTTTGTATGGTTTTGATTGTTCGTGATTGATTTTATTTGTGTGATAATTTGGATTGAATTCTTGGGTGTGTGTGATAATTTGAAACTTACTTGGGATCGTTGTGCTACATTAGAAAAATGGCATCAAATGAGAATCAACAATTATTTGCTTGAAAAGTCCAACAACAAAACAAGACTTTGACTAGTCAGCTTGAGTTGTATAAGGAAAGGGTTCGGGTTTTGGAAAACATCAAAGGGGATACCAATTATCTCAACGAATTTCTTGAGGCTGATCGCAAAGCAAAACATTTTAATCAACAAGCTCAGTCTCAATTTATTCGTGATCAAGATATCATTCGAGATCTAAAACAACAACGTGATAAATTGGACTTAGTTGTTATTGATTATAAAAGACAAAAAGAGGAATATTAAAAAACACAAAGGATTTTCAATCAAACACAGCGTGACAAAGAGGAAAAATATCTTAATGATATTCTTCAGTTACAAGCTAAGAACAAAGATCTTGTAAACGTTATTTGTAAAATGGGCAAATCAACTGAAACTCTTCGGTTGCTTACAAATGAACAAAAAGCTTTTCGGGACAACTTACGGAAGTCAGGTTTGGGATATAACGGTCCTTACGTTCTTTCACAAGCTTATGCCAAAATTCCTAAGTTGTATCGTGCTTATGAACTTTGTAATAAGAATGAACAACTGCATGTGTTTGATTCTGAGGATACTCTTGAGGATGCTGAAAAGAGTCAATTAAAAATGAACGAGTTTCAAAAAGATGAAAAAGTTCAGGAGTTAAAGATAAAACCAATCGATTACAGAAAATTGAACAAACTTTATGACGATTTTGTTCCTCAAAAAGAACTTTCTGCTGAACAAACATATTTTCCATCATCTTTTATATCTTCTGAAAAAGTTTCTTCTGAGACAAAACCAAGCATGGCATCAATGCCTAGTGCAAATCCAATGCTTGTGGATTTGAATGAAATGGAAAATGTTTTCAAAAAATTGTTTGAGTTACTAGAAAAGAATTGTAAACGAGAAAGCATTTTCTATACGTCTAAAGAAGAACTTCGATTAATCGATGTTTGTGTAGAAGCGAAATTAATTCTTCGAGAATGGCATGTCTATTTTGAAGTCTTTCAGAATCGATTTAAAAGAGATGTAAAAGAAATGAAAGATGTTTTTGTTTCAGTGGAAAATGATCTTGATGAAACTTTCAAACAAAATGAGCTTTTAAAAGATCAACTCTTGGAAGCATCCTTAGCTGAAGATATCAAGAATCTTGTCATAACCTCTTGTGTGGAAATAAGGAATAAGGATTTACATGATGAAACTGAAAGAATTTCAAAAGAGTCAAAAGATGTTTCAAATGAGAGTAAAACAGCTGATACGGTTTGTAATGATGCATTTGAAGTCACACAGGAATTGTCAAAAAGAATTGTTGAATTGGAAAAAGATTTGTCAAAATTTGAGGCAAAGAGTATTGCTTTTGAAATCGCACTTCAGCACAAGTCTCGAGAAAATAATTCTTTGAAAACATTGCAAAAAGAAAATGAGAATTTTATGGCATCATTACAAATCGAGAATGCTCATTTGAAACAGACTTATAAAGATTTGTTTGAGTCGGTTCAAAGGTCAAAAGTTGAGATTAAACAATGTGATGAAGTCAAAGTTAAGGACGATTTTGATGAGATTGAAACCCCGATGGGTGTTTTGTATGCTGTACGGAAGGCCCAGAGAGCGTCATCTAGTTTGTCCGACCAAGAGGCACGATTTTCGCCCACTGTCCTTTCAAGAATTCTTTTTAAACCACGATTTGATACTTCAACCTGCCCACTTGTCTGGGGATGAAAAAAATTAAAAATTTTCAAAAATAAAATAAGTGTTTTGTCACAATTTTGACTTTCCTGCTGGGTAGAATAAGAGTAAATTTTGACTCGATCGAGCGTGTTGAGCTCTAGCTTGTTCCTTAACATTTAGACTAAGCGTTCGCGAATATTTGCGAAGAACGAAAAATGATAGAGTTAAGTATGAGTTGGATGCTAAACAAGGATTATTTGGAAATCTTAAGAGCTTATGTGTGTAATTTGTCACTTTTTCTCCCATAAGCTTCTAACCGGACTAATATACGTGCTATTTTTGGAGATTAAACTTAAATCAATAATTTTTATGTAGTATATAGCAAAAAATTTAGCCTTAGTTCACATTTATACTTGAATTTTTCAAAAAGAAGTCTTCTCTCTATCATATATATAAAAAAATGATGATGATATGTTGAAAAATGAAAAAAATATATAATAAATATAAACTGTGGGCTGATAAAAGTTTGCTGCATCTTGCCGGCTCACAACCGATGTTGCAGCCTTCTAAAAGGTCGAGGGTTACAATTGCATAAATGTTTAATATTAAGTGTGAATGAATAAATAGATCTCTTTTTATTAAATTTAAATATGCTTTTAAACTTTAACTATTCTATTTTATAAGCTATGTGTATACGGAAAATCTGAGAGTTTTTGAAACCTAAGGTCCGTGAGTCCCGATACTAGTCTCTGTGAGGTGTCAAAAGCCTGGTCACTTAGCCGCAAGGTTGGGATGTGCCGAGACGAAAGTCGCTACATGGGATGATCTCTCCTTCAAACTCATTATTCTTGGGTGGAACGTGAAACATAGAATTTTGCAAAACGTTGATCCATGGTTGAAATTCAAAAATAGCACATACACCTAAGATATAATAATTGTCGAGAGTGAGAAGTTCACAAGTTGCAAATATGGGTAGTGTTAGCATCTTAACTGATATTTAACTGTGATTTCGTTTTAAGCTTGGTTTGGAGCAAGTGAAAAGTCGAGAACGATGAATTTATCATTTTGAGGCATTCTCGGATCGAAATGCATCTTGTTCTATGATCCCTAAAAGTTATAAAATAACAAAAGTCAAATAAGTTAGTTAGTTGCTACAAAAAAAATGAGAAAAAATGAAAAATACAAAAATATGTGTATATATTTTAAAAATGGTAAAGATGGGGCTTTTTAAAGATATCGATTTTTTATATCCCCTCGATGAACACTTAGCTACTTTTCGAGGTTACTAGTCGAGGGGGATCAAGATTCTTAGTTTTCTTAAGTGCTTACTTATAGCATTACGTGAGGACACGCAATAGTTTAGTATGAGGGATTTTGGTATGTGCTTAATTACACATACCCTTTTTCGCTAAAATCATACTTAAATGACAAAAAACCTACCAAAAATACTTTGTATTTGTATATTTTCATTTATCTTGTGCAGGAAACGGATATCCGAGAAAAAGACAAAAAATCAAGCAAAAACAGACAAAACCAAGCATGAGAACGGAAAGAGCATAAAGAGAAGTCAAAATCAGAGCCCAAAGTCAAGTCAAAATCAAAAAGTCAACAAAAGTCAAAGTCAAAGTCAACCCCGTGAAGTAGCATTAGAAAAAGCATCAAAAACCAAAATCCTAAATTGTCAAAAGTGGGCCCACCCATACCCACCTAGTGGGCCCGGGTCAACCCACTTATATACTAAAGCCTTTTAAAATCCAAAATCCACATACCCGGCCCAATTTCCCTTTTTATAAAAAAAACCAAACATGCCCAAACCAAAAGCCCATTTCCCTTTTTAACAATGTTATCCCAAAACCCCTTTTATACTTACACCGTTAGTCCTTCAAGGACTAGCATTGTTAGTCCTTGACGACTAACGGTGCAAACCCTAACCCAACCTCAAGGACCTAAGATGAAAAGCCACAAGGACCTTCTTTGCAATAACACTAATCAAAGTGAAGGGCCAAACCTATCCATTTCCCAAACTTTCACCCCTGTCACTTTTATAACTCCCTTTTCCTGCCAATGCACAGTACCCAAGTACTGTTCATTGTCTCCTACCCCCTTGCAACCAAACAAAAACTCATTAAAACCATAAACCCCACCCCTCATGGCTCTTATGTCCACCTTGGCAATCCCCAATCACCCCATTGGGCATTAAAAACGACAACAACATCAAGGGACAAGATCACTTTGCTTGGGGACAAAGGCAATTCAAGGGCCAAGATTGCTTTGATGATGCCTCACACAACAAACACACCCTAGTTTCTGTCTCAGCAAAGAAACACAAGGGGAAGAAGATAAAGATGGAAGAAGTCAAAAACACTTAGTCGTTTAGTATAAGTAGGACTCATTTGTAAGCCTAAAGGCAAGTAGTTTTTTTAGTTTAACCTAGTCTTAGTTTTAAGTCATTTTAAGTTATTTAAATTCCATGTCTTGTAAACAGTTTTTAGTATCAATGAAAATTTCTAAGTTTTTTTAGTTAAGTTTTGAGTTTGACTTTTTCTTACTGTTAAAAGCTCATCCTAAGTTGTTTTAAGCTCTATTTAATCTTATAAGCTAGATGTTTTAAGAGAAGTATAAAAAACATAAGAAAATTTTATAAAAATCTCAAAAAGAAATCACCCCTAATATACCACAGCTTGTATTTGGATGATAAGCCAAAAAGGGAAGGGCTTATGGACTCTCACTAGCTTGTATTATACAAGCTAGAGCTTGTAGATTGCTTATTTTGCCCTGTTTTGAGCAAGGGCTTGGTAAGTCTTCTTATTTTTCCATTTTTGCTTATTATCACTATTCCTCAGCTTATTAGTGCTTATTTTTGTTTATCCTGCTTATTTATGCTTATTTGTGTTTCTTAGTTGCTTATTTGTCATCTCTTTAAGTTTTGTTTGAAACTGCCTTTATATTTGCTTGTAACTGCTTATTTCATTCTTGCTTATTATTATGCTTATTCCCTTGTTTTTATCATTGCTTATTGCTTATTTGTCATAGCTTTTTATCTGTTTTTAAATATCCTTTCTTAATTCTTAGTGAAACAGCTTAAAATTTGGTTTTCATTACTTAAGGGAGTGTTTGGGTTAAGGGTACAAAACGGGTCACTTTGGGTTAAAAACATTGTGGGTCATTTGATGAACTTCCACAAGCACTCTTGAGTTGATTTTAACCTGTTTTTAATAGTTTTTCAAGTGTTTAAAATTTCTTTAGGGTTTTTCTATAAGTTTTTATAAACTGTGTTCATAAAAACAGTTTCAATAGGGCTTATTTGATTAAGAATCTAAAACAGTCTTTTGTGTGTTATTTTTGTGTCATTTTCTTGTGTCAAGTGCAGTAGTAAAGTTCATTTAAATTTCCTTTGTTTTTTTGAATCTGTCAAAGCTCATTTAGTCAAAAAAAATAGTTTTAAAACAACTCTTTTCAAATCCAAGTATCAGATGTCAAAAATGCCTTATAGCTTGTGAAAAGTTGAGCACAAGCTCCTTTCAAGCTTGTCTCCATCTGTTTTAACTCTAATTTGATTTCCAAGCTTATTTGGTAACTTATTTTTGAGCTTACTTTTTGTCATTTTAAAGCTTAAAATAGTGCCCTGGTGCAACAGCTCCTTTTCAAGCCCTTTTCCTAGCTTATTTTTGTTTTAAATCTTAGTTTTTTATGGCTTTTCTAGAAAGCCCATAGGCCACTCTATGAGCTCATATAAGTTTAAAGCCTTAAGACCCCCTTTTCAATGCTTATTTTTAAGCCAAGAAGTGTCCCTTTAGGCTACTTTGTATGCAATTTAGCTTATGGCTTATTTAGAGTTTTCTGACTTATGTGCCTGTTTAAATTAGCTTATCTTAGTCCATAGTGCTTATTTAGGTCTTATTTGTAGTTAAAAAAAGTGGTTTTATTAAATTTGCTTATTTTTAAGTCCTTTAAAAGTTATTAAAAAATGAAAAACAAAAACGTTGGGATAAGGGGAAGCCTCAAGTGAGCAAGGCTCAAACTTGGGACCTCAACCCCCATCGACCAACGTTTATAACACATACTCACTATCGGTGTGCTACAATAGCTCATCTGGTAGTGTTTTGCACAATTAATTATATAAGGGCTTTATAGCCCAATAAGCCCATAAGCTGTTTTAGCTTATTTTAACTGCTTATTCGAATAGCTTTTTCAACTTTCTTATTTTTCCTAAGTTTAAAATAGTTTAAATTAATTTTCTTAATTTTTCCAGATTTTATTAATTTGGTTTAGTATTTTTAATAATTAATTTTCATTAAAATCGTTTTTAATTCATAATATATTATAAAAAAATCAAAAAATATAATTCTTTTTTAGAAAATTTTATTTTATCATATTGCACCTAGGAAAAATAGATTTGCTCTCGTAGGGTTGTTTTTACAAAATTTCATTTTTTACGTTTTTTGTGTTTTAACGCCCAAATCAATTCCGTTTTCGTTCTAGTTTTCTTTAATCTTACTTTTAAGTTAATTAGAGTCTATTAAAAGTGAAAAAAAATCATTTTAGGTTAATTTCTAAAAATTTAGGGTTTTTAGTTAATATTTTTAGATTCCCGTTATCGTTTTTAGCTTAATTTTGTGTGCCTTTTTCATTTTTAGAGTGGATTGCATTAAATTCTCCGTAGATTTAGAAATCCAATCCAAATCTCTTCCATTCAATCATCAAATGTCAATCCAACTCTCGACTTTCCAATTCACTCTTCGTTGGGGATAAACAACCCGGGAATATCATATACTACTTCCGGTTTTATTGATTTTGTGGATTTTAATCCTTATTATATATTATATATTTATTTATATTTATATATATAAAGGGTTGAATCCGACGATAATCATTTCCCGAATATACATAGCTTTAAAATAGAATAGTCAAAGTTCAAAAGCATATTTGAATTTAACAAAAAGAAATCTATTTATTAACTAAAACTTAATATTAAACATTTATGCAATTGTAACCCTCGACGTTTTAGAAGGCTGCAACATCGGTTGTGAGCCGCCAAGATGCAGCAAACTTTTATCTGTCTCGGATTTTTATTCTTACTATGGGCTTTCTTTAGAAGACTACCACATTGGTTGTGAGCCGGCAAGAGGTAGTAAACTTTTATTAGCCCACAGCTAAGCGCTTGTTTAGGGTCACTAAGCTTGACCCAATCCCCGAATTCATTTGTCCTTGGGGAAGGTCTTTGGAGATCCACGGGACACCCAATTTTGGGTACACACATCCCCTCCAAAGTAACCGTTTACCTTGAAATTTAGCCCGGAGTTTTGAGATAACTCAATGGTGCCATATGGAAAGACTTGGGAAATGGTGAACGGTCCGGACCAACGGGATTTTAATTTGCTTGAGAATATCTTCAATCGAGAGTTAAAGAGGAGGACTTGATCACCGAAGTTGAAAACGCAAATTTTGATTTTTGAGTTCATGATCCTCTTTGTTTTCTTCTTTATAGATCAAAGATTCTCAAAGCATGATCACGAAGTTTTATTTAATTCATTGAGTTGAACTTTACGATATCGCTCGCGGATCTCAGGTCCAAGTTTGTGCATGCTTCAAAGCCCATAGCTTTGTCATCGAGCTGATCGTAGATGAAATGCCTTTCCGTAATACGAGCTTTGTATGGGGTCACCCGATGTGTATGTAAGCTGTACAGGAAAGGCCCATAGTGGCATCATCATAGTTTTTTCCGACCAAGAGGCATAAAAAAACGGTTTTCGCCTACGGTCCATTCAAGAATTCGTTTCAACCACGATTGGATACCCAACTGCCCACTTGTTTTGGTGATACTCGGTGGGAGAGAACGGTAGTAACTCCATATTTAAGCAATACCTTGCCAAACTGATCATTTGCAAAAATGGTTCCGCGATCCTTTATGATAGCACAGGGGGACCGATTCGGTCAAAGAGAATTTAAGAAATTTGCAAACAACTCGGGCGTCGTTTGTGGGGAGCGCTTTCGCTTCAGCCCATTTTGACAAGTAGTCAACCACCACGAGTATATATTTGTTCCCTCGTGAAGACGGGAATGACCCCATGAAATCTATGCCCCACACGTCAAAGATTTCGCAAACTTGGATGGAATTTTGAGGCATTTCATCACGCTGCGAAATTTTTTTTCTTGACTGCTGACAAGTATCACATTGGGTGACCAAGTCCATGGCATCTTTTGTAAAGTCATAGCCAATAAAATCCTAAGTCAAAAACCTTTTTGGCGGTGTAGTTGGCACCGTAATGTCCCCCGATGGGTCCACTATGGCAAGCTGTGAGGATGTCAACAGCTTCTTGGCCTGCAACACACCGCCGGATCATTTGATCCGCACATATTTTGAACAAATAGGGGTCGTCCCAAAAGTAATGTTTAACATCCTTGAAAAACTTGTTCTTTTGTTGGGACGACATCCCTTTAACAATGAAATTCCCCGCGTGGTAATTTGCATAATCGGCAAACCACGGGGTACTTGAGTCACCACGAGAAGTCACCATATTAAGTGTCTCGAGAGGAAACTTTTCATTTTCATACGGATTTTCTAATCTGGAAAGATGATCGGCCGCGAGATTCTCGGCTCCTTTTGTATCAATTACTTTGAATGTAAACTCTTGAAGGAGGAGAACCCACCGGAGCAATCTCGCCTTGGAATCTTTTTTAGCAAAGAGATATTTTAGGGCGAAATAATCCGTATACACTATGCTTTTGTTCAAGATGAGGTAAGACTAGAATTTTTCGAAGGCATACACCACGGCTAACATTTCTTTCTCCGTTGTAGTGTAATGCGATTCTGCCTCGTTCATTGTTTTTCTAGCATAGTGTATAGTCCTAAAGTGTTTTTCATGACGTTGCCCCAAGACTGCACCTATGGCAAAGTCGCTTGCATCGCATATAAGCTTAAAGGGTAGGTCTCAGTCTGGGGCAATCAAGATTGGAGCTTCGGTAAGTTTTTTCTTTAACGTTTCAAAAGCTTGAATATATTTATCGAAGAAGATGAACGGAGTATTCTTCTCAAGGAGATGAGTCATCGGTCAGGAAATTTTGGAAAAATCCTTAGTGAACCGTCGGTAGAAACCGGCATGGCCGAGAAAACTCTGAACACCCTTAACGGTGGTGGGATGAGGTAACTTAGCAATCACATATACTTTGGCTTTATCAACCTCAATCCCTTTTTTGGAAATCTTATGGCTAAGGACAATGTCTTCCTTAACCATAAAATAACTTTTTTCCCAATTAAGACAAAGATTGGTGTCTTTACACCTTTGAAGCATCTTGTCTACACGAAAGAGGCAATTTTCAAATGAATTCCCAAAGACCGAAAAGTCATCCATGAAGACTTCCATTGTTTTTTCGATCATATCATGAAAGATAGCCATCATACACCTTTGGAACGTGCCCGGTGCATTGCATAAGCCAAAAGGCATGCGACGGTAGGCGAAAGTTCCGTAAGGACACGTGAATGTTGTATTTTCTTGATCATGAGGGTCGATGGGAATTTGAAAGTAACCTGAGAAACCATCGAGAAAACAATAGTACTCATTTCCCGCTAATCTCTCAAGCATTTGATCCATAAACGGTAGTGGAAAGTGGTCTTTACGGGTGGCTTCATTTAACTTTCGGTAGTCAATGCACACACGCCACCCCGTAACCAATCGAGTCGGGATCAATTCATTTTCATCATTTTCAACAACGGTAAAGCCACCCTTTTTTGGTACGCAATGTACGGGGCTCACCCAAGGACTATCCGAGATCGGGTAAATTAATCCGGCATCAAGAAGTTTTTCAACCTCCTTTTTGATGACTTCGTGGATTTTTGGATTCACCCATCTTTGGTGTTGAACCGCCGGTTTGTAGTCCTCTTCCATAAGAATCTTGTGAGTATAAAATTCCGGGTTAATACCCTTGATGTCGGAGAGTTTCCAAGCGATGGCTCGCTTGTGTGACTTTAAAACCTTTATGAGAGTGGCTTTTTCCTCAACACTCAAGTCTTTAGAAATTATGACGGGAAACTTGTTGTCACCTTCCAAAAATGCGTATTCGAGATGGGGAGGTAAGTCCTTGAGTTCGACTTCGGGAGGTTCATCAATTGAAGATTTATCAGTTTTAGCTTCACTAACTTTAAGTTCTTTTCGAATTTCAGGCAAATAGTTTCCTTGAGTGGGAAGGGGTAATGTTGGATCATCATTGAGAAATGATTCAAGAAGAAGAATATCCCCCTCCAGGTCATAGTAAGAGTCATCAACTTTCGATGAAGTTGGATCATCTTCGAGAGCGAGGAAAGCATCGACTTCCTCAAGAAGAAAATCACTATCCCCGAAGGGAGTGAGAGTTGGAAAAGAGGTAGAAATAATCGGGTCATAGTAAGGAGTGGGATTGCTACTTGCGGTCACATCGGAGAAACCGATAACTTCTTGAGAATATTCCTCACAAGCCATTTCAATGATGTCGATTCGGTTCGCCGTCATATCATCGTAATTATAGTATCTCGAAGTTTGGTCAAGATTGAATGTTACGGCTTCTTTTCCAACACGAAGAGTTAATTCTCCTTCGTAAACATCATTCAAAGCACGTCTGGTCTTTAAGAAGGATCTCCCAAGAATTAGGGGAACTCGGGGATCGGCATCAAAGTCTACGACTACAAAGTAGGCCGGGAATTTGAACTTTCCTACTTTTAGGTAGACATCTTCGGTGATACCGATCGGTTGGGTAATCGAACGGTCCGCGAGTTCAAGAGTCATATAAGTAGGAGTGAGCTCCAGAAGAGAAAGTTTTTTCCACACGGATAATGGCATGAGATTTATGCTAGCGCCAAGATCGGCCAAGGCTAAGCATTCATCCATTCTGGGAAAATCACACGGTATTAGAAATTTGCCGGGGTCTCCAAGTTTTTTGGGTAACTTGTTGAGGATAACCGCCGAGCAATGCTCATTCAAAGGAGTTCTAGCCATTTCACTTAATTTTTCTTTGTTTCCAATTAAGTTCTTAAGAGTCGAAGCAAATTTTGGCATAAGAATCAAAGCATCTGCGAAGCTAATTTCGAAACTCATATCTTGAAAGATTTTGTAGAATTTCTCAATTTGGTCGTTAGCTTTTTCATGGCGCCTTTCATCATTACGTCTCGAAGGGTATGGAATTGACGGTTTCAAGTTAGGCGTCGGAGCACTAACGGGAGTAACAATAGGCTCAGAATTTGGCACTTGAGGTTGAACTTGGACAACCGGAGGTTGGACATCTTTGGTACTTCCGTTATTAGTAGGAAGCACCGTGTCCTTTGTCACCTTGGTTTCACGTTTTACTGCTTTAGGAGGAGAAGAAGTAGTAGTAGGTGGGTCCTTGATAAGCAACAGCGCTTCGGGTGGTAATACCCTTTAAATCTACCTTTGGGTTAGTAATGGTATTACTAGGGAGTGTCCCTGAACCTGAAGTAGAAGCGGTATTAGAGTTCACGAATTTGGAAAGCATGTACGTTAAATTGGTCATTTGATTCTGCAAGTTTTGGTTTTGGTCTTGCATGTTTCTCATAACCGCATCATTAGCCTTGACGTGGCTTTTAAAATCGGTCTTTGTCACACCTTGTGTTTGAGGAGCCGGAGCTTGGTAAGGTGGAGCTTGGTGAACCGGGGGTTGATTAATCGGAGGTCGATAAATTTGGCTTTGGTTGTAATTATTCCCCCGGTTTTGGTTGTAACGGTTTTGGTTATTTCCTTGGTTTTGTTGAACGGGAGGAAAACTGGGAGGTCGAATTTGATTAGCAATCGGGGCTCGGTAACCGGTATTTCCTTGGTTGAAATTAGTTGCTGCTGCTTGGGAAACATATTCTTGAATATTGTCACGATAAACGTTGCCATCGGTGGCGGGACAATTTCGGTAAGAATGAGCACCACCACAAGTAACACAATTTTCCTCGACCGCTTTTACGGGAGCGGGAGCTTGGGTTTGGTTTTTCTTATCGAGAAGTAAAGCTTTCACCATATCTTTAAGTTCGGCAACATCGGGAGAAATACCAGGGGTGGAAGAGCTCGAACTCACTTCGGCAACAACCGGTTTGTTACGTGAATTACGAACTTTGGATTTGCTTTCAATGATTCTTAGGCAATCACGAGGCATTTTATCCAAAAAGTTACCACCCGCGGCGGAATTCAACGAATCTTGATCATTAGAGTTCAAAGCATTATAGAAAGTATCGAGTTGATGTAACTCCGAAAATCCATGATGTGGGCATGCCCGAAGAAGATCATTGAATCGGTCCCATGCCTCGTAGAAAGTTTCATCAAATCTTTGTTGAAATCTCGTGATTTCATTCCGAAGATTTGTTGTTTTGGAAGGAGGGAAGAATTTGTTGATGAATTTCGAAACAAGATCATCCCATGTAAGAATCGATCGAGGGGTTCTTTTTCAAGCCAAATCCGGGCGGCACCCTCGAGGGAAAATAGGAAAAGCATAAGCTTTACCGACGTACTCGGGACGTTCGGGAACTTCATCGTAGAAGTGATCTTGTTGAAATAACGGATATGAGCATGAGGGTCTTCTTTGTCATGTCCGAAGAATTGTTTGTTTTGAACGAGGGTAAGCAAACCGTGCTTAAGCTCAAAGTTGTCCGCAGTGATTTCGGGAACAACGATGGCATCCTCGTAACCCACGGTGGGTGCTTCGAGCAATTGAGCCATAGTACGATTATCGTCCATCGTAACTACGGGAGGAGCTTGATTTTCAATTGGTTCCACAAGATTAAATGGTTCAACAAAAGTCGGGTTGACTTGTTGTTGTTGACGATTAGAATTACGAGATTAAGAACGAGTGCGCATGCACTAAAATTTAAAAAAGAAAATTTATACTAACTTCTTTTGGTTTTTATATTTTTTTTATATTTTTTTTGTTTTTCAACAATGTATTCACAATAATTTTAAATACGGACAATGAGATAAGAAACTTAAACCTAATATTAGGGTCGTAGTTCCTAGGAACAACCCGCCTTATACCCCTCTTATAGTTTGTTTAACTTTCGAAGGTGAGCCGTACCTCGGGAGAGACACAAAAGGTAAGTTTTTGATCTTTGTTCGGGAACTTATTAATGAATAATACTTCAGTTGAAAGTATTATTTTACCAACTTGTGATTTTTATTTCTTTTTATGGACAATGTTTTTAAATTTTTTGATTTTTTTGATTTTTATTTTTTTTGATTTTTTTTATATTATATATACTAATAAAAGAAGAATCTTTTTGTAGTTTTTTTATATGAAAATAAACAAAATAACTTCACACGGAAGGATCTTCAAACACAAATTGTTAAACGGCTTCAACAATCGTATACAATCCTCCCCGGCAACGGCGCCAAAAATTGACAAGACTTGATTACACCTTTAAAAATATAAATATAAATATAAATATAAAATATATACTTATAAATATATAACAAGGATAAGAATCAAAAATCTCTCAATGTAGTAAACCGGGAGTATGATTCCCGGGTCGTTATCCCCAACGAGGAATGCAATTGAAAGTCGAGAGTCGTTTTGATAATAAATGCTTGAATGGAACAAAATTTAGATTGGTTATCTAAAACTACGAGAAAATTAATGCAAACACTTAAAATCAATTAAGGCAAAAACTATTTTAAACTAAAAACGCAAAACGGGAATCCTAAAAACGCGACTAAAAACTAGCTAAGGCAAATATTAGCCCTAAAAATTCAATCTTAGTTTCTAAACCTATAAAATGACAAAAGAAATTTTTCTAAAAAAGATTTATATTTTTTTTTTGACTTTTTTTTTATATATTTTTATGAATAAACGGGGATCATAAAAACGTAACCTAAAAACCCTAAATTATCAAAATTAAGTTCTAAAATGATCTTTTTGGCTTTTATAAGTCCTAATTAACTAAAAGATAAGAACTAAGAAAACTAGACCAAAAACGAAAGAAATTAGGGCTTAAAAACACTAAAAACGTGAACGGGATTCAATCCCGTTCTTTAAAAATTCAAATTTTGCAATTTTGACCCTACGAAAGCAAATCTAATTTTCCTAAGTCCTAAATGTTAAAAGAAAATTTTCTAAAAAGAATTATATTTTTTATAACTTTTTTTTAATTTTTTATGAATTAAAAACGATTTTAATAAAATTAAATGTTTAAAAATACTAAAATATTTAATAAAAATCTGGAAAAATTAGCAAAAGTAGCTTGAACAATGAAGAATCTAATAAAAATAAGCTGGGAAAAAAGCTTATCAAATAAGCTGTGAAATAAGCTAAAAACGGCTTATAAGCCAAAAGAGCCAAAATGTATATATGAGATTGATTTTGCAAAGTTAAACCGAAAAAGACCCATGGGCGAGTGGTAGTGTGTTGTGTGTATAAAACGTTTGGTTGAATTGGGGTAGAGGTCTCGGGTTCGAGTCCTGCTCACCCTTGGCTTCCCCTAATTCCCAAATGTTTTTTACTTACCATTTTTTTACAACTTTTTAAAAGACTAAAAATAGCACTTTTTACAAAAACACTTTTTTATAAATCACAAATAAGCACTAAAATAAGCTAAAAAGAGTGACAAAATAAGCTAAACTTCCCTAAGTCTAAATTGGCTAACTGTTAAGCTAATTAAGCACTAAAAAGCAAACCACAAAGAGAAATAAGTTAACGCAGATGATAAGCTATATCTAAAAAGCACTTAAGAACAAAAATAAGCAACTACAATAAGCTAGAATGACAGAATAATCAAAAAGCTATAATACTTAGAAATTTTAAGCTAAAAGGCAAATAAGCTAAAATAAGCTCTAAACTAAAGGAATTAAGCTAAAATGGGCTTAAACTATCCTAATAAGCTATACTAAACCTAGAATAATCAAATGCAATAAGCTAATAAGCCTAAATAAGCAAATTAGCTTTTTGGCCAAATCTAATAAGCAAAAAGCCTAAGGGGGACTTTTATAGCTTATTTTTAAGTTAGCAAAAGGATCCTTATAGCTTAGTGGCTTATACCACTAAAAAGAATGGCCAAAAAGCTACAATAAGCAACAATGAAAAAGAAGTTTGAAATTCAAATAAGCACTTAAAAAGCTTCATGAAAAGGCTATCTCACACAGATTCAACACTTAGACAAATTTTCTTAAACTTTTGCAATCTTAACAAATCACCACTTTTGAGCTTAAAAATAAGCAAACAAACAGAACCTTAAGAACTTATAACCTACAAATAGATTGAGATTTGACCTCAAAGAGCTTATATTAATAATCAAAAAGAATTTTGAAACTAAATGAAAAAGCAATTTCTCCTTTTTTCAACACTTAGCAAAAATTTTGACAGATTTGGTAAAACACAAACCAAACAATGCAGACTTAAGAAACTTTGTTTTAACACTCAAACAAACACAAAAACATCATAAAAACACAAGCGTTATATGTCTAACCAAATACGCTTATATAATAAGCTATATGTTCTCAAATTCAAACAACTACTTATATAACCTATGATTTAGAGATTTAACACTTAAAAATTAAAACAAACTGAATTTTATAACTAATATTATCTAATCAAAGTTGACACAAAAGCACAAAGCAGGTTTTGACCCATTTTCACCCATAAAACCTACTGACCCAAACACCCCTTTAACTTTTGAAAAACATATTTCAACTTAGAAAATTAGTTTTTAAAACTAAGACTTTAAAGACCAGATGTTTTATAAGTTATTAAGATAGTATTAAGCAAGTTTCAACAACCAATAAGCACTTAAATGAGCTAAAACAGATTATGCAAATTTTTAAGCTACTTTAAGACAGATTTAAGAAACCTTTGCACAAATGATTTCTAAACTATGACAAGGCATACATAAGCATTAAATAACATTAATAAGCATAAACCAGCAAATAAAAACAGACAATAAGCACCAATAAGCAGTAGAACAGTAAATAAGCTAGAAATGGAAAAATGGAAACTTACAAAGGCCCTTGCTTAAACAGGGCAAACAAGTGCTCTTAGAGCTATTCTACAAGCTCTAGCTTGTATAAAACAAGCTAGTAAAAGCAATATAAGCCCTTCCCTTTTAAGCTTATCTTCCAAAGAGCTTTTTGAGTGAGTTTTTGTGAACTAGTTATTAAGCAACAAGAAACTAAAAAGTTTTCATTGCTTAAGTACAAACAGCTTATAAGAGCTTAATATAAAAGCTTATAGTGGATTTTGAAACATATATGAACTTAAAAACTTGCAAACAGATTTTAAAACCAAACTTAAAATTTCATTAAACTCTTTTAAAGCATTACAAGGAAAAAGTACAATAAGCTAACATAGAACTAAAATAAGCTGAAAAGTAAAAACTAGGTGCCAATAATGGCTTACAAAGGACCTATTTATACTAAGCTAATGAAGGTTTTAGGATGTGTGTTTCTTTTGTGAGGAGAACTGAAATGTGCTTCTTGTGTGAGTGTCTTCAAATTCTCATCTTGGCCATTCAAATTGAGTGCTCCCTAAGTTCTTTAATCTTAGCCATCAAATCTTTGTCTTCTACCTTGGACAAATGGGGTGAATTGGGATTGCCAAGGTGTCATGTGGAGGGATAAGGTGTATAAAGGTGTTGGTCTACGTAGGGGAGAAGAAAGGGGGATGATGTCTTGTCTGGTAGTGAGGACAAGACACTATCCAGGGAGATGATGAATAGTGTTCCCGCTATATTTAAAGTTTGGGAAATGGCAAGAAAGGTCCCTGAAAGTGTATAACTTGATGACAACCACAGTCCTTGTATTTTGCAATTTTGGCCCTTTTTGTTTGTAAATGGTTTGCATTGTTAGTCCTTAAAGGACTAATGGGGGTGAGTTTAAAAGGGTAACATGAGTGGGATTGTTAACAGGGGTGTTATAAAAGTGGTGATAGGCTTGTTAGGCTGGGTATAAAAATAAAGTGAGTTGGGCTTTTTATTAAGGTTTAAAGTTTATAAAGTATAAGTATAAGTGGGTTGTCCCTGGCCCACTAGGTGGGTACGGGCCACTTTTGGCAATTTAGGTGTTCGGGTTTGGTTTTCGATGCTCTTTTCAATGCCTCATCCCGGGGTTGACTTTGACTTTTTTACTTTTGTTGACTTTGACTTTGACTTTTTGACTTCTCATCGTCTTTTCGTTCTCGTGCTCGGTTTTGTCGTTTTGGCTTCTATTTTTGTCCTTTTCTTGGATATCCATTTCTTGCATAAGACAAATGTAAAACATACAAATACAATGTATTTTTGGTACGTTTTTAGTCATTTAAGTCCGGTTTTAGTGGTCAAAGGTATGTGTAATTAAACACATACCAAAATCCCCCATACTAAGATATTGTCGTGTCCCCACGCAATGCTATAAGTAAGCACTTAGAAAACTAAGAATCTCGTTCCCCCTCGACTAATTACTTCAAAAAGTAGCTAAGTGTTCATCGAGGGGAATTAAAGAATCAAGAGTTTAAAGAAGCCCTGTTTTTACCATTTTTAAAGATATACACTTATTACCACTATTATTTTTGTATTTTTCTTTTTTTTCTCTTTTTTTTAGCAACTAACTAATTTGACTTTCGTTATTTTCATAACCGTTAGGGATCATAGAATAAGATGCATTTCGATCCAAGAATGCCCCAAAAAGGATAAATTCATCGTCCCCGACTTTTCACTCGCTCCAAACCAAGCTTAAAACGAAATCACCGTTAAATATCAGTTAAGATGCTAACACTACTCATATTTGCAACTTGTGAACTTTTCACTCCCGACAATTATTATATCTTAGGTGAATGTGCCATTTTGAATTTTAACCATGGATCAACGTTTTGCAAAATTCTATGTTTCACGTTCCACCCGAGAATAATGAGTTTGAAGGCGAGATCATCCCATGTAGCGACTTTCGTCTCGGCACATCCCAACCTTGCGGCTAAGTGACCAGGCTTTTGACACCCCACAGAGACTAGTATCGGGACTCACGGACCTTAGGTTTCAAAAACTCTTAGGTTTCCCGTATATACATAGCTTATTTAAAAACTTAAAATGAAATAGTCAAAGTTCAAAAGCATATTTAAATTTAACAAAAAGAGATCTATTTATTAATTCAAACTTAATATTAAACATAACATTTATGCAATTGTAACCCTCGACCTTTTAGAAGGCTGCAACATCGGTTGTGAGCCGGCAAGATGCAGCAAACTTTTATCAGTCTCGGATTTTTATTCTTACTATGGGCTTTCTTTAGAAGGCTGTAACATCGGTTGTGAGCCGGCAAGATACAACAAACTTTTATCAGCCCACAGTTTATATTTATTATATTTTTCATATAATTTTTTTTAATTACTTTATATAGAGAAGACTTCTTTTTGAAAAATTCAAGTATAAATTTGAACTAAGACTAAAATTTTTGCTATTAACTACATAAAAATTGTTGATTTAAGTTTAATCTCCAAAAATAGCACGTATTATTAGTCCGGTTAAGAGCTTATGGGAGAAAAAGCCACAAATTACATACATGAGCTCTTAAGATTTCCAAATAATCCTTGTTTAGCATCCAACTCATACTTAACACTATCATTTTTCGTTCTTCGCGAATTTTCGCGAACGCTTAGCCTAAACGTTAAGGAACAAGCTAGAGCTCAACACGCTCGATCGGGTTAAAATTTATTCTTATTCTACCCAGCAGGAAAGTCAAAATTGTGACAAAACACTTATTTTATTTTTGAAAATTTTTAAATTTTTTCATTTTTTTTGAAATTTTGGTGGTAAAAACAGGATTACGTAAAAACAACGGCTGCAGGCACAATCAAATCGATAGATCCCCCTATTAGAATTAAACATTGTCCTCAATGTTTTAAGAAGGGTCTCTACATAAATCCTAAACCGTTTATTAAGTATGCTTAAAGATAAACGTTAGTCGATTAGATTAGGATATTGGATTTCCCAAATGAAGCTGAGGATTTGAAGCTCGAGTGATAGAAGGACAAAACCACGAGCACGAAAGGCTTCAAAAATCCGGGACAATTCTGGACAATTACAAAAACACAAGCAATCAAGAATGGAAAGAGGCAAGCCTCCTCACAACAAAAAATACTTATTCATTACTACATAATATTACTAGGATAAGCATGGGGTGCCTTCCACGAAGCGCTTGTTTAGGGTCACTAAGCTTGACCCAATCCCCAAATTTATTTGTCCTTGGGGAAGGTTTGGAGATCCGGGACAACCAATTTTGGTATGTCCCCTCCAAAGTAGTGTTTAATTCGATGACCGTTCACCTTGAAATTTGGCCCGGAGTTTTGAGATAACTCGATGGTGCCATATGGAAAAACATGGGCAATGGTGAACGGTCTGGACCAACGGGATTTTAACTTGCCCGAGAAAATCTTCAATCTAGAGTTAAAGAGGAGGACTTGATCACCGACGTTGAAAACACGGTTTTTGATCTTTGAGTCATGGATCCTCTTTGTTTTCTCTTTATAGATCAAAGAGTTCTCATAGGCATGATCACGAAGTTCATTTAGTTCATTGAGTTGAACTTTACGGTGATCACCCGCGGTCTCAAGGTCAAAGTTTGCATGCTTCAAGGCCTAGTAGGCTTTGTGCTCGAGCTCGATCGGTAGATGACATGCCTTTCCGTACACGAGCTTGTATGGGGTACACCCGATGGGTGTTTTGTAAGCTGTACGGAAGGTCCAAAGTGCATCATCTAGTTTGTCCGACCAAGATGTACGGTTCTCGCCCACGGTCCTTTCAAGAATTCGTTTCAAGCCACGATTGGATACCTCAACTTGCCCACTTGTTTGTGGGTGATACGCGGTGGAGAGACGGTGAGTAACTCCATATTTAAGCATGACCTTTGCAAACTGGTCATTGCAAAAATGGGTTCCGCGATCACTTATGATAGCACGAGGGGCACCGAATTGGGCGAAGAGAGATTTAAGAAATTTGCAAACAACTTGGGCGTCATTGGTGGGGAACGCTTTTGCTTCAACCCATTTTGACAAGTAGTCGATAGCCACGGGTATATATATGTTCCCTCGTGAAGACGAGAACGGCCCTATGAAATCGATGCCCCACACGTCAAAGATTTTGCAAACTTGGATGGAATTTCGAGGCATTTCATCACGTTGCGAAATTTTTCCTTGACACTGACAAGTGTCACATCGGGTGACCAAGTCATGGGCATCTCGATAAATCGTGGGCCAATAAAATCCTGAGTTAAAAACCTTTTTGGCAGTGTAGTTGGCACCGTAATGTCCCCCGATGGGTCTACTATGGCAAGCTATGAGGATGTCAACAGCTTCTTGGCCAGCAACACACCGTCAGATCATTTGATCCGCACATATTTTGAACAAATAGGGGTCGTCCCAAAAGTAGTGTTTAACATCCTTGATAAACCTGTTCTTTTGTTGGGACGACATCCCTTTAACAATGAAATTCCCCGCGTTGTAATTTGCATAATCGGAAAACCATGGGGTACTTGAGTCACCACAAAAAGTCACCATATTAAGTGTCTCGAGAGGAAACGTTTCATTTACCTCCTTTGGGTCAAGCACATTTTCATAAGGATTTTCTAATCGAGAAAGGAGGTCGGTCGCGAGATTCTCGGCTCCTTTTGTGTCAATTACTTTGAATGTGAACTCTTGAAGGAGGAGAACCCACCGGAGCAATCTCGCCTTGGAATATTTTTTAGCAAAGAGATATTTTAGGGCGGAGTGATCCGTATACACTATGCTTTTGTTCAAGATGAGGTAGGACCGGAATTTTTTAAAGGCATACACCACGGCTAACATTTCTTTCTCCGTCGTGGTGTAATGCGATTCTGCCTCGTTCACTGTTTTACTAGCATAGTGTATAGGCCTAAAGTGTTTTTCATGATGTTTCTCCAAGACTGCACCTATGGCAAAGTCTCTTGCATCGCACATAATCTCAAAGGGTAGATCCCAGTCGGGGGCAATCAAGATTGGAGCTTCGGTAAGTTTTTTCTTTAACATTTCAAAAGCTTGAATACATTCATTAGAGAAGATGAATGAAGTATTTTTCTCAAGAAGATGAGTCGTCGGTCGGGAACATTTAGAAAAATCCTTGTAGGTTCCATAATCATTCATACAAACCTTAACAATGATGTGTAGAATCAAGATGCAGAAAATTAAAGACTTTATTGATGATTGAAAGAAAAACCCTTTTGGTGGCTAAAAACCCTAATAACAATATTGACTAACTAAACTGTCTAACCTAATTTTGACTAAACTAGGTGTATTTATACTAACAAGGATAGGCCTAGGAGGCCTTTTGTGGGCTTGTCTACACGAGAGAGGCAATTTCCGAATGAATTCCCAAAGACCGAAAAGTCATCCATGAAGACTTCCATCGTTTTTTCGATCATATCATGAAAGATAGCCATCATACACCTTTGGAACGTGCCCGGTGCATTGCATAAGCCAAAAGGCATGCGACGGTAGGCGAACGTTCCATAAGGACACGTGAATGTTGTCTTTTCTTGATCATGAGGGTCGATGGGAATTTGAAAGTAACCCGAGAAACCATCGAGAAAACAATAGTACTCATTTCCCGCTAATCTCTCGAGCATTTGATCCATAAACGGTAGTGGAAAGTGGTCTTTACGGGTGGCTTCATTTAACTTTTGGTAGTCAATGCATACACGCCAACCCGTAACCAATCGAGTCGGAATTAACTCATTTTCATCATTTTCAACAACGGTAAAGCCACCTTTTTTCGGTACGCAATGTACGGGGCTTACCCAAGGACTATCCGAGATCGGGTAAATTAATCCAGCGTCAAGAAGTTTTTCAACCTCCTTTTTGATGACATCGTGGATTTTTGGATTCACCCTATTAGTGTTGAATTGGTTTGTAGTCCTCTTCCATAAGAATCTTGTGAGTACAAAATTCCAGGTTAATACCCTTGATGTCGGAGAGTTTCCAAGCGATGGCTCGCTTGTGTGACTTCAAAACCTTTATGAGAGCGGCTTTTTCCTCGACACTCAAGTCTTTAGCAATTATGACGGGCAACTTGTTGTCACCTTCCAAAAATGCGTATTCGAGATGAGGAGGTAAGTCCTTGAGTTCGACTTTGGGAGGTTCATCAATTGAAGATTTATCAGTTTTAGCTTCACAAACTTTAAACTCTTTTTGAATTTTAGGAAAATAATTTCCTTAGTGGAGGGGGTAATGATGGGTATCATCATTGAGAACTGATCAAGAAGAAGAATATCCCATCGGGTCTAGTAAGGAGTCATCAACTTTTGGTGAAGTTGGATCATCTTTAAGAGCGAGGAAAGCATCGACTTCCTCGAGAAGAAAATCACTATCCCCGAAGGGAGTGAGAGTCGAAGAAGAGGTAGAAACGATGGGTCTAATAAGGCGGTGCTATTTCCACTTGCGATCATATCGGAGACAACCTGAGAACTTTTGAGAATACTCTCACAGCATTTCAATGACGTCGATTCGGTTCGCCGTCATATCATCGTAATTAGACGAGTATCTCGAAGTTTGGTCAAGATTGAATGTTACGGCTTCTTTTCCAACACGAAGAGTTAATTCACCTTCGTAAACATCAATCAAAGCACGTCCGGTCTTTAAAAAGGATCTCCCAAGAATTAGGGGTACTCGGGGATCGGCATCAAAGTCTACGACTACAAAGTCGGCCGGGAATTTGAACTTTCCTACTTTTAGGTAGACATCTTCGGCGATACCGATCGGTTGGGTAATCGAACGGTCCACAAGTTCAAGAGTCATACAAGTAGGAGTGAGCTCCGGAAGAGAAAGCTTTTTCCACACGGATAATGGCATGAGATTTATGCTAGCGCCAAGATCGGCCAAGGCTAAGCACTCATCCATTCCGGGAAAATCACACGGTATGAGAAATTTGTCGGGGTCTCCAAGTTTTTCGGGTAACTTGTTGAGGATAACCGCCGAGCAATGCTCATTCAACGGAGTTCTAGCCATTTCACTTAATTTTTCTTTGTTTCCAATTAAAGCTTTAAGAGTCGAGGCAAATTTTGGCATAAGAATCAAAGCATCCGTGAGGCTAATTTCAAAACACAAATCTTTAAAGATTTAGTATAATTTCTTAATTTGGTCGTTAGCTTTTTCACGGCGCCTTTCATCATTACGCCTCAAAGGATACGAAATTGACGGATTCGGGTTAGGCATCGGAACACTAACAGGAGCAACAACGGGCTCAGAATTTGGTACTTGGGGTTGATCTTGGACAACCAGAGGTTGGACGTATTTGGTGCTTCCGTTATTAGTAGGAGGCATCATGTCCTTTGTCACCTCGGTTTTACGTTCCACTACTTTAGGAGGAGATGAAGAAGTAGTAGGAATCGTGGGTCCTTGATAAGCAACACCGCTTCGGGTGGTAATACCCTTCAAGTCTACCTTCGGGTTAGTAATGGTATTACTAGGGAGTGAACCCGAGCCTGAAGTAGAAGCGGTATTGGAATTCACGAATTTGGAAAGCATGTCCGTTAAATTGGTCATTTGATTTTGCAAGTTTTGATTTTGATTTTGCATGTTTCTCAACACTGCATCATTAGCTTTGACGTAGTTTTGAAAATCATCCTTTGACACACCTTGTGTTTGCGGAGCCGGAGCTTGGTAAAGTGGAGCTTGGGGAACCGGGGGTTGATTAATCTGGGGTCGATAAATTTGGCCTTGGTTGTAATTATTCCCCCGGTTTTGGTTGTAACGGTTTTGGTTATTTCCTTGGTTTTGAACGGGAGGAAAACCGGGAGGTCGAATTTGATTAGCAATCGGGGCTCGGTAACCGGTATTTCCTTGATTGAAATTAGTTGCGGCGGCTTGGGAAACATATTCTTGAATATTGTCACGATAAACGTTGCCATCGGTGGCGGGACAATTTCGGTAAGAATGAGCACCACCGCAAGTAACACAACTTTCCTCGACCGCTTTTACGGGAGCCGGAGCTTGGGTTTTCTTATCGAGAAGTAAGGCTTTCACCATAACTTTAAGTTCGGCAACATTGGGAGAAATTCCAGGGGTAGAAGAGCTCAAACTCACTTTGGCAACAACCGGTTTGTTACGTAAATTATGAACTTTAGATTTGCTCTCAATGATTCTTAGGCAATCCCTAGGCATTTTATCCAAAAAGTTACCACCTGCGGCGGAATTCAACGAATCTTGATCATTAGAGTTCAAAGCATTATAGAATGTATCGAGTTGATGTAACTCCGAAAATCCATGATGTGGGCATGCCCGAAGAAGATCATTGAATCGGTCTCATGCCTCGTAAAACGTTTCATCAAATCGTTGTTGAAATCTCGTTATTTCATTTCGAAGATTTGTTGTTTTAGAAAGAGGGAAGAATTGGTTGATGAATTTCGAAACAAGATCATCCCATGTAAGAATCGATCGAGTGGGTTCTTTTTCTAGCCAAATCCGGACGGCACCCTCGAGGGAAAATGGGAAAAGCATAAGCTTTACCGACGTACTCGGGACGTTCGGGAACTTCATCGTAGAAGTGATCTTGTTGAAATAACGGATGTGAGCATGAGGGTCTTCTTTGTCATGTCCGAAAAATTGTTTGTTTTGAACGAGGGTAAGCAAACCATGCTTAAGCAAACCGAGCAATTGAGCCATAGTACGATTATCGTCCATCGTAACTACGGGAGGAGCTTGATTTTCAATAGGTTCCACAAGATTGAATGGTTCAACAAAAGTCGGTGGGACTTGTTGTTGTTGACGGTTAGAATTACGAGATTGAGAACGAGTGCGCATGCACTAAAATGTAAAAAGAAAATTTATACTAAATTTTTTTTTCTTTTTTTCTTTATATTTTTTTAGGTTTTTCAACAATGTATTCACAATATATTTTAATAACGGACAATGAGATAAGACACTTAAACCTAATAATCAACTCGCTTCTCTGTAATCTTCGAAGAATAACGCACAAAGGAGTGAGCCGTACCTCGCGAGAGACACAAAAGGTAAGTTTTTGATCTTTGGTTCGGGAACTTATTACTAGATAATACTTCAGTTGAAAGTATTATTTGTTGGTGTTCTTTTACCAACTTGGTAATTTTTTTATTTGTTTTTATTTTTGTTTTTTCTTGTTTTTTTATATTATATATATACTAATAATAGAAAAATCTTTTTGTATTTTTTTTAAGAAAATAAGCAAAATAACTTCACACGAAAGGATCTTCAAACACAAATTGTCAAACGGCTTCAACAATCGTAAACAATCCTCCCCAGTAGCGGCGCCAAAAACTGATTAAAATCGATTACACCCTTTTAAAATATAAATATAAATATAAATATAAAATATACTTATAAATATATAAATAATAGGATAAGAATAAAAAATTCTCAATTGTAGTAAACCGGGAGTATAATTCCCGGGTCGTTATCCCCAACGAGGAATGCAATTGAAAGTCGAGAGTCGTTTTGAGAATCGATGCTTGAATGATGTTTGAATGGAACAAAATTATGATTGGATTTCTAAAGCTATGGGAAAATTAAGGCAAACACTTAAAAATAATTAAGGGAAAACTATTTTAAACTAAAAACCGAGGCTAAAACAAAATCCTAAAAACGCAACTAAAAACTAGCTAAGGCAAATATTAACCCTAAAAATTCAAACTTAGTTTCTAAACCTTTCAAATGACAAAAGAAAATTAAGGCAAAAAGTTAAAAACAATTAAGGTAAGACAATTATAACTAAAAACGCAAAACGAGAATCCTAAATGGGACCTAAAATGATCTTTTTGGTTTTTATAAGTCTTAATTGACTAAAAATCTAGAAGAAAGAAAACTAGACCAAAAACGGAAAAGATTTGAGCTTAAAATCACTAAAAGCATGAACGGGGTTTAATCCCGTTCTTTAAAAAACCAAATTTTGCAATTTTAACCCTACGAAAGCAAATCTAATTTTCCTAGGTTCTAAATGTTAAAAGAAAATTTTCTAAAAAAGAATTAGATTTTTTTTGACTTTTTTATATTTTTTTATGAATTAAAAAAGATTTTAACAAAAATTAAATATAAAAAATACTAAACAATTTATAAAAAAACTGGAAAAATCATAAAAAGTAGCTTGAACAGTGAGGAATTTAAGAAAAATGAAGTGGTGAAAACATCTTATCAAATAATCTGTGAAATAAGCTAAAACAGCTTATTATACCAAAAGGGCTAAAACTACTATAAAGAATTGATTTTGCAAACTTACACTAAAAAAGTCCCAAGGGCGAGTTGGTAGTGCGTGTGGTGTGTAAAAACCGTTTGGTGATAAGGGTGAGGTCCCGGGTTCGAGCCTTGCTCACCTAGGACTTCCCCTAATCCCAAATGTTTTTGTTTTCCATTTTTTTTACAACTTTTAAGAAAAGCACTAAATAAGAAAATTTTACAAAAGCACTAAATAAGCAAATTTTACAAAAGCACTTTTTTATAAATAAAAAATAAGCACGAAATAAGCTAAGAAAGTAGACAGATTAAGCTATACTATACTAAGCTATAAAATGGCAAATTGTTTGCAATTTTAAACACTAATAAGCAAATAAAAACTTAAAATAAGCTAAGACAAATAAAATGGCATATCTAAAAAGCACTTAAGAACAAAAATAAGCAACTACAATAAGCTAGAATGGCAGAAAACTTAAAAAGCTATAAAACTTAAGGAATTTTAATCTAAGATGCAAATAAGCTTAAATAAGCTCTAAACTAAAGAGAATAAGCTAAAATGGGCTTAATCTAACTTAATAAGCTAAACTAAACCTAGAATAAGCAAAATCAATAAGCTAATAAGCCTAAATAATCAAATAGCTTTTTGGCCAAAACTGATAAGCAAACAGGCCAAGGGGGACTTTTCTAGCTTAAAAATAAGCTAGCAAAAGGATCCTTATGGCTTAGTGGCTTATACCACTAAGAAGAATGGCCAAAAAGCTACAATAAGCAACAAAGAAAAAGCAGTTTGAAATTCAGATAAGCACTTAAAAAGCTTCATGAAAAAGGTATCTCACACAGATTCAACACTTAGACATGTTTTTGCAAACTTTGCAATCTTCACAAAACACCAATTTTGAGCTTAAAAATAAGCAACTAAACAGATCCTTATGACTTAATAACCTACAAAAAGATTAAGCTTTGACCTAAAAGAGCTTATATCAACAATCAAAAGGGAGTTTGAAATTCAGGATAAGCAACAATAAGCAAATGAAAAAGCCATTTCTTAAATTTTTTTAAATTTAGCACTTTTTTGACAGTTTTGGTAAAACACAAACCAAACAATGCAGGCTATAGAGCTATGATCCTAGCTTGTTTTAAGACTTGTACAAACACAAAAACATCACAAAAACTCAAGTTTCATAGACTTAATCAAATAAGCAGATGAAATAAGCTATAAGCTCTCAGATTCAAACAACATGCTATAAAACTTAGGATTTTTAGATTCCAACTTAAGCAATGATCAAAAACATGTTAAAAGGCTTTAAAAATGAAGGTTAAATTTCCAAAATGACCCGTTTTGACCTTCAAAAACACCCCTTTAAACACTTAAAATGCCTTTTTTACTTGAAAACTTAAATTTTTTATGAACCAACCTATTAGACCAGATATCTAACAAGCATAAGAAACAATATTAAGCATATTTCACTAATAAATAAGCACTCAAATAAGCAGAGACAGATTATGCAATTATAAGCTAAAATAGACAGAATTTTAAGGAAACTTAAACTAATGACTTCTAAACTACAAGACAAGCATAATAAGCATTAAACATCACAAATAAGCATAAATAAGCAAAGATAAACATGCAATAAGCAAAAATAAGCAATTCTACAGTAGAAAAGCTAAAAATGGAAAAATGAAGACTTACAAAAGCCCTTGCTTAAACAGGGCAAACAAGTGCTCTTAGAGCTATTCTACAAGCTCTAGCTTGTTAGAAACAAGCTAGTAAAACCCATAAGCTCTTCCATTATAAGCTAATCATTCATTTGAGCTTTTTGAGTGATTTTTGATGAAATAAGACTTAAGCTTTATAAGTTATGGAAAAACTTACAATGCTTAAGTTAACAGCTTAAGAAAGTTGTAAAAAAAGAGCTTTTGTGAGCTTATGAAACAGTTTTAAAACATAATAAACTTCAACTTAAAAACGGGGTAAAACATAAAAACTCAATTTTTCATTAAACTTTAAATCATTACAAGGCTTTAAAAAAATTACAATAAACATTAAAATATAAGCTGAAAACTAAAAAGCTAGATAAAAAGACTAAGTGCCTCAATGGCTTACAAAGGAGCCTATTTATAATAATCGAAGGAAGGTTTTAGGAGGTGTGCTTCTAAGCTTGTGTTTCTTGTGTGAGAGAGAAAGCAACATCAATCTTGGCCCTTCAAATCATATTTGTGCTTCTTTTGATCAATCATGGCCCTTGATTATTGCCACGCAATCATTCCCCAATGATTGCTTTTAGATTGCCAACGTGCCAGAGCAAAACGTCATCCCTTGCATCATTCTTGGCTTCTAAAAGGGGTTTTAATTGGGTTTAACCTCGGGGTAAGAGTAAATTTAGGGATGGAGGGTAAACAGTAACAATAGGGGAGGGAGCGGGAAAATAGGTTACCAGGTTTAATTTTGGTGCAGGGTGAGAAGTTTGGTGAATTGGCAAACTTGGCCCCTCTTCTTATATAAGTATATGCATCCATCATCCTTGAGTTTTGCAAATTTGGCCCTTGAAGTTTTTGTTGGGTTTGCATCGTTAGTCCTTAAAGGACTAACGGGGGTGTTATATGGTGTGGGATGGATTGGGCTTGGTTGTTGGGTCGGGTGTTATAAAAGTGGACTTGGGCTTTTATTTATGTTTAAGGTGTATAAGGTATAAGTGGGCTGTCCCAGGCCCACTAGGTGGGTACGAGTGGGCTCACTTTTGACAATTTAGGTTTTCGGGTTCGGTTTTCGATGCTCTTTCCAATTCCAATTCCACTTCCCGGGGTTGACTTTGACTTGATTTGACTTTGATTTTGACTTGACTTTTCTTTCACGCTCTTTCCGTTCTCGTGCTCGGTTTTGTCGTTTTAGCTTCGATTTTTGTCCTTTTCTTGGATATCCATTACCTGCATAATACAAATGTAAAACATACAAATACAATGTATTTAGTCATTTAATTCCGGTTTTAGTGGTCAAAGGTATGTGTAATTAAACACATACCAAAATCCCCCATACTAAGATATTGTGTGTCCTCACGTAATACTATTAGTAAGCACTTAGAAAACTAAGAATCTCAATCCCCCTCGACTAATTACCTCGAAAAGTAGCTAAGTGTTCATCAAGGGGAATTAAAGAATCTAAAGTTTTGAGAAGCCCCGTTTTTACTATTTTTATACTCTTATTCCTACACATATATTTTTTTGTATTTTTTCTTTTTCTCATTTTTTTGTACTTTTCTTTTTAAGCAACTAACTAACTTATTTGACTTTCGTTATTTTCATAACTGTTAGGGATCATAGAAAAGAACGAAAAATGATAGAGTTAATGATGAGTTGGATCTAAACAAAGATTATTTGAAAAATCCTACGATCTCATGTGTTTAATTTGTGGCTTTTCTCCCATAAGCCTCTTAACCAGACTATTAATACGTGTTATTTTTTGAGATAAAAACTTAAATCAATAATTTTTATGTATATATAGCAAAATTTTAGTCTTAATTCTAACTTATACTTGAAATTTTTTCAAGAAAAAGTCTTCTTTACATCGTACAAAATGAAAAAAAAAATAAAAATTTAAAAATAAATTAATGACGAAAATTAGATAGATTTAGATTTGAGATAATAGATATAATATAATATAGATATATATATGATGAAAATGAAAATATATATAAATATATATAAAACGTGGCTGATAAAAGGTATGCATCATGTCGGCTCACGAACCATGTTACAAAGCTTCTCTAAAAAGCCATAGTTAAGAATAATAAACCGAGACTGGATTAAAGTTTGCTGGGCATTTTCAAATTGTGGTTGATAATTTTGTATGGTATTATGTGTGGGGGGGTGGGGGGGGGGGGGGGGGTGGGGGGGGGGGGTGGGGGGGGGTGGGGGGTGGGGGCTCAGCAACCGATTTTGGCGACTGATAAAAGTTTGCTGCATCTTGCCGGCTCACAACCGATGTTGCAGTCTTCTAAAAGGTCGAGGGTTACAATTGCATCAATGTTATTTTTAATATTAAGTGTGAATTAATAAATGTAAGATCTTTTTTTTAAAATTTAAATATGTTTTTGAACTTTGACTAATTCATTTTAAGTTTTTGAATAAGCTATGTATATACGGGAAACCTAAGGTCCGTGAGTCCCGATACTAGTCTCTATGGGGTGTCAAAAGCCTGGTCACTTAGCCGCAAGGTTGGGATGTGCCGAGACGAAAGTCGCTACATGGGATGATCTCTCCTTCAAACTCATTATTCTCAGGTGGAACGTGAAACATAGAATTTTGAAAAACGTTGATCCATGGTTAAAATTCAAAATGGCACAGTCACCTAATATATAATTGTCGGGAGTAAAAAGTTCACAAGTTGCATATATGAGTAGTGTTAGCATCTTAACTGATATTTAACGGTGATTTCGTTTTAAGCTTGGTTTGGGGCGAGTGAAAAGTCGGGGACGATGAATTTATCCTTTTTGGGGCATTTTCGGATCGAAATGCATTTTGTTCTATGATCCCTAACGGTTATGAAAATAATGAAAGTCAAATATGTTAATTAAGTTATTAAAAAAAGAGAAAGGAAAAATACAAAAATATGTGTAGGAATAAGTGTATATCTTTAAGAATGGTAAAAACGGGGCTTTTCTAAACTCTT
>BQNB010047408.1:17329-38870 GCA_026074375.1 Tanacetum coccineum | reverse complement strand
AAATAGAAGAATGATATAAATAATCATAAATTAATCAGAATGGTTAATATTTATATAATTGACTGATAGAAATAGATAATGATATATCAAAAGATAGATGTAAGAAATCGAATTTAAGCCAAGTATTATATATGTATAATCATATAATACAATATGATAATCAAGGAATTAAATAAGGATTAGGAAGTTGCGCGCATGGATATCGGATAAATGATGAAGGATTCTACATTTTGAAAATGAAAGAAAAGAAAATCTTTAAAATTTTGGTTATAGACTAGGTTTTGAAAATGACCCCATTCCCTATAACCTTGCCTCTTAATACCAATCTGTAACACCCCCAAAATCAGGTAGCAACGGAATGGTAACAATGGGGTGCTACGTCATAGTACAATAATTGAGATATAGGAAACGACTTTAAATGGACGTTTAAAATAAAGTTTCATTCGATGCCATTACAAAAATTTTTAGAGTTTTCACATTAGGTCCTACATATTTTAAAAGAGTCATAAACATTCAACATACGTTCTTTTAAACAAAAGCTTCATAATTCTAAAAGATGACATAATTTTTTAAAAGATAAAAGTTGCATCAAATTTAAGTAAACACATAATCCATCTTCACGACATCCCCGCAGCTCCCAACCAAACTTCATACCTTAAGACCTGAAATTTACATGCTAAAAGTCAACACAAAGGTTGAGTGAAATCATAGGTTTATCAATAGAAGGGTGGACCACAAGATTTAAGTAATAGTAGACTACGAAACATATTCAGTAGTCCAAAACATGTATTATTGCACTAACTGTCCTCACAATGTTAAATGCACCATGATCAACTTGTGACCCAAAAGAAAGGTGGGGATTGTCAGTCCTGATAGATCTATCCATAACACTCGCGCTTGCTACATTAGCAATTAACGGTTCATGATTCGGTAGGGACTTAAATGGCAATGCGGTAACTTAGGCACTAATATTCAGGCAATAATCTGGATAGTATACAGTTTAAAACACTTGTGTCCAATAGTAAAACAAGCATGTAATTTCACCCCGTAGAGTTTGTAAAACAATCAAGTAGTAAAATGGGGCTATGAACTCACCTCGAGTGAATTGAATATCAAGTATCATAGAAAATGCGTCACGATAATGACTGAATGCAACCTAATTAAATATAGGTCGTATAAGTACTAAGCACATTGATTAACTAATACCATATATAACTCTATATAGCTACATCACCATCTAATTGCATTAGTGAAATCATATTTATAAGTTAAAAACGTTTATAAATGACATTTTAGTAGAAATGGCGTAACTTTATCGTTTTAAGTCCGTTTCTTACGTTTCTTATGTCCACGCTTTCGTATTAAGATGTGTTATCAAAATATTACATTTTCATATTTTGAGTCCTCTGGTGAACAGTATTTTTTACTGTTCATGGATTTTTATAAAGTAATTTTTATAAAATTAGTCGTCGTAAACTCGTAAACGTCGTATTTTATTCGTTTTAACTCCGTTTTTAGTGATTCTTTCAAGCACGTATTCGCAATTAAAAGTTCTATCTAATTAATGATGTTTTCTAAATAAATATATCTGATGTGAACAGTAACTTTTATATAATTATTTTTATAAAACTATTTATTATTGTAAACTTGCGAAATTCATAACTCCTTCGTTATTGATCCAAAAATTATGATTTTTAATGTTTTGAAATCCTAAAAATATGTACTTTTTATGAAAAATAATTAATATTTTATATCAGAAGTGGTTCTTAATAAGTTTTTATAAAATTTCTTTTATAAACGCGTTTATTATCGCGTAACTTGTAAATTACGTATCTCCTTCGTTATAACTCGGTTTTTCGAGTTTCTTACCTTTTTGGAATCCTCATGACATGTAGTATTGTATAAAAATATAAAATAAATGCTTTTATTTTCGAATTAAAACAGAAACTTTTGAATACTTTGTCAAAATATGATTAAAACTAGTTTTTATAACTTTTTAGTTTAACCACTTTGTTACTAGTCCATTACAACACTTAAATCCACATGTATTTTATACTTAGGGTCCTTAGTCCATGATTTGTCCAAATATTGTCCAAGATAACAAGATCTCATATCACTTATACTTGTAAACTTATTAAGTACACCTTTTTAGGTAACTAGTTTATATACACTTTTTATACATAACCACACTTGTACAATACTTATATTTTCATTATAACATGATAATAACATCCATATAACATATGTAAAGGCATACCAAATCATGATCAAGTGTAAAAATCCATTTTACAAGTTAATAAGTTTCTTAGATGGTGATTAACTACATAAATATCATATATGAATAAAATCATAAATGTAAAGAGATTAAGGTTTTTAGGTAACATTAATATGAAGTATGATGATGAAAAACAAAATCTAAACCCTTGTTTAGCAAACAAACACTAGCTTTCAACACCTTGAAAACCCTAATTTCAACAAAACCCTAATCTTGAACCTTCTTGCTTTAACACTTATAAATGCTTAACCAAGCCTTTTAACACCTTAAGATATCTTAGATATGTTGTAGGAATGCTTATATGAGTGGTAATTAATTTTGTATGGATTGCTTGAGGGTGTTTGTTTTGAGTCGTAGCTAGAGGGGGAGGAAAAAGGGAGAATGAGTGAGTTTTTCACTTAAGCAAATGAAGAGTGTGTGTGTTTCTAACTAGTGCATGCCTTATATATCACTAGTACTTAGTCAAAGATCATATGTATTAGTCTTAGGACAAGATGAGGCTTTTAGGGAAGTGTTGGACACAATGAGGGTTTCAAGGAAATCTTATAGTCAAAACAACTAGTCATGGACATAAGAATAATGAATTGTATTGGTACAAGTTCAAGTTGATAAAATGTATGCTTCATGTCCCCTAGGGATCATATTTCAGCCAAAAATAGGGGAGAGGTGTTCTGGTTGATTTTTGAATATCTTGGAATAATATCTAGTGTTTACTTGAAGTTACAAGTTGTATATTAAATGTATAAAGATATAATTAGTAAAGTGTATGTTCTATTTCATTTATTTTATGTACAATTTGACTAATAATGTTAACATAGTTTAATTTTTATAAAACTTTAGGTATTGGGTATAATAATGGGTATTTGTTGAAGCGTAGAAAAGTTTTGGTGGTTCCCGGTATGCCTAAATGTATTTTATCGCGAAACGTAAACACTTTACGTAACCAATAAAAATAAAATGTTCAAAGATAATAATTATTCTCAAAATAATTATCTAACACTTTCTTAACGTAAACCTTTAATTGATTGATGCCCGTTTACATTGAATGATAATTTTTAGCTTACGCGATTTAACTTAACGATTTCAATTTAAAAGCAAACGCGTACAATACTAAAAATAAATAGTGAATTTATTGGACGCAGCTCTAGAGCATGTCTTCTGGTTCTAAGGTCTGATTTGTATTATCCTCTGACCTTCGGTCTGAGGGTGGTAAGCCGTACTCATGTCTAATCGAGTTCCTAATTCCTCTTGCATTGATTGCCAAAACCTTGATGTGAAACGACTATCACGATCCATGCCTAGATACAATCTCATTCAGATATAGTCTAGCTAACATATCCATCTTATAATCCTCACGCATAGGTAGAAAATGAGCAGACTTAGTCAACCGGTCCACATCCATTGCTATTCTTTCCCATTTCCATTCAGGATCTTAGGTTGCTGCATTAAGCCAGATGGCCTCTGATGTTCATCCTTAACCTTCAAACAAGTCAAACACCTACTAACATACACAACTATATCCTTCTTCATTCCCCAGGCTTACCAATACCTATTCTCTAAGTTCATAATTCCATCTTTATCACTCCTGATGTACAAAGTACTTTGACTTATGTCCTCAATCCATAATTATGGGTTCTCACATCACCCTCAAAGGAACCCATATTTGATCTAGGTAGTATAAGGCTTCATCGCTCCTACGTCCTATCATCTCATCTAGTCCTTTCTGCAACCCTGCAAACTCATCAGATGCCTCTTCCTGAGCCGCTAGTATCTTACCCTTGATACTCGACTGAAGGGTCATATTCATAGCTCGAACTCTCTTAGGTTTCACCCTCTCTTCCCTACTCAGTACATCAACTACTACATTGGCCTTACCAGGATGGTAGCGAATTTCGCAGTCATAATCACTAAAAAGCTCTATATGCAACATGGCCAGCCCCGACCATGGCGTGATTCCATAACTTAGTTTCTAACTTTTGCATCTCATTACTCGGGCAAAATTCCTCCCTAGTCAAAGTCTTAAAATCTTCCCCTGACATACCTACAGCGGCCTTTCGACTTTGTGTGTAGATTTGAGAGTTCTACCACGTAAGAGGCTTACCAACAAATGATCCATCAGTGCACTTTACTTTCTGATTATCCCTACACCCACTCATATCCTGAACTGACTCGATATTCTTAATCTAATGGGTATACACTATAGCACCTCCCTTACCATCATACTCTTTCGGGTTACAAGCTAAGAACTCCTTATAGGTACAACCTCTACGGTCGTTGTTCTTAATGAAATTCCTAACATCGCCCCGGATGTTGTCATTGACGGCATCACCGTTTTGATTCCTACCATTTCCCTAATCGCTACCTTGGCTGCCTACTTGGGCTACAATAGTGGGAATTAAATTCTGGCAACTGTTTTCCACTGACAGTGGAGAATCGGGTACTCCGGTTAACACCATCATTCACCTTACGTACCATTGAACCACCTACTTATGGCCACCTGACCATGCCATCCTAGCCATTACCCTTATCACCAAATCTACCATCTAGTTCTAACCTCCTCCTCTACCATCCGTCCCTGCCCATTCCTATCCTCCTGCATAGTTGCGGCAGTGGTTCCTGACAGGCAATTTCGTGTCGTCGTTCTTGGCGGCATTATCTATACGAGGGAGGACATAAGTAATGCTAGGTAGGCAGGAAGGTTACCATATATATAATACAACTTAATATACTATGATACACATAATACGGTCCTAAGGTGTCAACACCGATTCGTATGAACGATAATACTAAATACGCGTGAGTCGTGATACGTTTATAACAATGTTGGCCACCGTATATATCCCTGTATCCTTTCTCAGTCGTACCTAGTATTAGGCTCATACATTTCAATGATTGACTTAACTAATACGATAGACGATAGACGATATATACGCGCAAGGCAAGTAATAGGCACACATAGATCCTATTATGCAACTATATGAAGGTTCCTAGGTTATAGTCTAGGCCAAACCACCTAGTTCTCTATAACCTGGCTCTAATACCAATCTGTCACACTCTGACATAGGCGAAAACACAGGCATGCGATGAAGAATGATCAATCATAACACAAGATACAAGATAGAGAAAACAAAAATGCATTAATAAGTGTCATGATGATCTTTCATCTCAAGTACAAACATGAAGAGTAAGGACCAATCAAGAAACACTTCAAATAGTCCAACAATTATTACAACCAAAAGCCACGCAGGGGTCCCATACTAGTCTTAAATCCAAACCTCATAAGTACTAATTTCACACAAACACCAAATGCAAGACCGTCCTCAAAACATTATCCCTACAGGATATCTCATAAAGGTCTTGCAAAGTAAGCAACATAAAGCCTTACTGATTATTAACTTCACCTAAAACGATACTCGAAAACGTCACATAAAGTTGGGTGTAGGCTCGTAGGTATGGGTGAGAAACCAAGTAGTGGTGCAAATATATCAAACAGTGGGACAATTGTGAAATATGCAAAACCCTCAAGACCCCATAACTTAGCATCATCGCTATCAAGTACCTTGACCTATCATCCCTGTTAGTCATCAAACCATCATATACCAATGATCTTGGGGTCGCAACCCCGAGGTCATGCGCACCTAAAGCCTACCAGCTGGAGCATTTACTTAGGGCAGACCCTTCACAAAGATATCAAATCCATGCTAATCACACCTGCGCATGCACCTTCGATGCATGCAGACATTCAAACCACATAATATTCACATAGCAGACCATAATTCACATAAAACAAAACCACATTTCACACAGTTTAGAAAAAACAATTCAAAACACATTTGAGTATCATTTTCCCCTAACATAAAAGATTTAAAAAGTGGAGCTACGAGTACTCACCTCAAGCAGCAAACTCAATATCACACAAGCAAATGCAACAACGTCCGAACATAACCTAGTCCAATTAATGTTCCACTTAGACATTTATTTCCAAAACAATTTTTGGGTTTGATGCATATAAGTCAGATGCGCGTTGTACGGTCACCCTTAAACATTTTCAATGGTGTGATGGTTGATGGCTTATCTTCAAAAATAACATACTTCCAACTCATACTTTAGTATAATATATATACTTATACCTTGCTAATATAATAGATAAGTAATCAAAATAATAGTACTTAAATAATTTATATATATCATATGATATATATATAATATCATAAATATATATAATAAATATATATAATATATAAATATAAATAGTATATAAAATTGGATGATATATTGAGAATCCATTTTAGGTTGTCAGAACTATTTAGACAAGTTTTAGACCATTGAATGACTTGATCAATTACAAAATTAAATGTGGCAATTTTTTAATTAAAAAAAACACCAATCAGTTAAGCAGTAAATGTGTATTCTCGTAACTTCATAAATGATATTACAGAAATTACTTATTTATTCCCCTTAAAACCCGTTCTCTAATTTACTCTCCATTTGTATGTTTAGAAATTAAAGGGAGTTAACCATCATCCTCTCTCTTATACTCAAACAAAACTAGCCGCCCCCATTTTTTAGATTCCTCCATGTTTGATTCAAAACTCTTGTTCCTGGTTTGTTTTGTTTCAATCGCCTCAAACCACCACACGAATAGAAATCCGAGTTAAGTAATAAAATTAAATATTCTAATCCGAAAACAAATGAAATGTAATCCTACCTAATTTGATTTATAAAAACTGTGTGACAGGTAGGTGGACCCATAAACTTCCGATCTATGAAACTCCCTTCGAAACTACCATTTTGTGCAGTTGCGATGGTTGCGTTTTGTCGCCGACGAGTATGTTCTTGTGAATCGAGGCGTTTTAGCGGATTTTTTAGAGGAGTTAAAGGTAAGATTTTGCTAATGCATTGTAGTTTCAAACAATATTAATGTTATGAATGATGTTTTATTGATCTTCAAGCATCTATCATCTTTGAAAGTGAAAGCTAGAATGGGTTAGGGTGTGTTTTACCTTTTTGTGAGTACTGTTTTCAATCTTATTTGATATACTAGTCTTTTCATTGGTGCCCCACAAGCTATGTCATTGCCTTGGTTTTGGTTACTAAATTTTTGGTACACATATGTGAATGTTTTATACAAATGAAGCACGACAAAAGAATGAAAAAAAATGTAGTTATCACTATTTTTTGATAGTTTATCCACTATTTTTTTATTTTTGATTAAACGACGTAGAAAATGTAATTATTAATATAATTGGAATTTGTTTTTTAAAAGTTTTGTTGATTAATCTGTTGCTAATATATTAACTATTTAAATGATTTGTTTAGTAGAGCAGGTCTTGTGTTTTTGGTGGCTTTAATTAAAAAGTTTTAAGTGGCATTTGCAGATATACAATTTGTGCAAGGTGCGGTACACATATGTTTTAATGCATTTGACTAGAGCGTGCACATGTGTTCTTGGAATGATACTCACATGTTTTAATAAAGTTGATGAGAAAGTGAAGGGTGCACGTATGTTGGTGGAATAGTGCACGTATGTTCTAGAAGAGTGCACATATGTTTTTAGAAGAGTGCACATATCTTGGAAGAGTGCAAACATGTTTTTGAATGACATGCACATCATATGTAACAAGATACATTTGTATTTGAATTGTATTTTATTTTATATCAAATTTTTGTGTATACTATCTATTTTTTGGTTTGTTATAAATTTAGATGTTACATGTATATGGATATTGTGTATGTTATTGGTTATGCGTTAATTAACACATACCTTATACCATTAAAATCTGAATTTAAATTAACTAAAACATACCCAAAAAATACATTGTATTTGTATGTTTTGCATTTGTATTGTGCAGGTAATGGATATCCAAGAAAATAACAAAAAAATCGAAGCCAAATCGACAAAACCGAGCACGAGAACAGAAAGATCGTGAAAGAAAAAGTCACAGTCCCTAACGAAAAGTCAAAAAGTCAAATCAAAATCAAGTCAAAGTCAACCCCGGGAAGTGGATTTGAAAAGAGCATCGAAAACTGAACCCAAAAACCTAATTGTTAAAAGTGGGCCCACCCGTACCCACCTAGTAGGCCCGGGTCAGCCCACTTACATGAAACCCTTTTAAAATAAACCCAAAACCCTTATACCCCTTTTATTACATAACAAGCCCAACCCAAACCCAAACTCACTTAACGAGCCTGTTATCCCATCACCTTTATACGTTAGTCCTTTAAGGACTAACGGTGTAAACATTGACAAACTATAAGGACCAAAGTTGTGCACCCACAGGACTATGGTTGAAATTAAACATAACACCTTGAGGGACCATTCCTGCCATGTACCCCCAAACTTGCACCTCACAATCAAACAAACAAACACCCATTTTTCCTGCTCCCTCCTCCATTGTTACTATTCACCTCCACCCCCAAAGTTACACTTACCCTAAGGTCAAACCCACTTAAACCCACATTCTAGAAGCTTAAATGATGTAATGGATGACGTTTTTGGCTCTGACACGTTGGCAATCCAAGGAAATCATTGGGGAATGATTGTGTAGCAATATCCAATGGCTATTATTGATTTATAGAAGTACAAGATGAATAGATGGCCAAGATTATGACTGCTCAATCCTCTCACACAAGAAAACCAAGCAAGGACCTAGATGCTTCCATCCGGCTTATAAATAGAGGGCTTAACCCTTGTGGTTAAAGAGAGTTTTCTTTTGGAGTAGTTGTCCCCTCGTTTTAGATCTCTTTTTAATGTATTTTCATTTAAGTTTTTAAAGTTATCCTGTATTTTAATTTCCTTTGTAAAAGTTTAAGTTTTTAATGAAAATTTTGAGGTTTGTGTTTTAAGTTTCTGTGTTTGATCATTATTATAACCTGTTAAGCTTTGAAAAGCTATGAAACAGCTTGTAGATCTTACCTAAAAGCTTCACTAAGCTTTTTGTCTCTTGAATCAAACCTTATTTTACAGTTTAATCTCTTTTATTTCCTGTTTTAATCATAAAAATCTAAAAAAATACTAAAAAGATCCACCCCTTAAAACACCTCAGCTTCTTTGGATGATAAGCTAGCTTGGGAAGAGCTTATAGACCTCACTAGTTTGTCTTTTTGACGGAAAGCTAGACTTATAGATTTGATGTTTAAATTTTACCCCCCTGTTTTGAGCAAGGGTGTTTGTAAGTTTTCATTTTCACTTTTTAAGGTTATTTACTGTTTTACTGCTTATTACTGCTTATTGTCTATTCGTATTTGCTTATTTGTGCTTTGTTATGATGTCTAATGCTTATGAATGCTTAGTTTTAAAATTTCATTTGTGCAAGTTTTCTTTGAAACCTTTCTAAATAGCTTATCTACTTGCATAATCTGTTTTAGCTTATTTAAGTGCTTATTTGTTATTGAAATATGCTTAATATTGCTTATTATGCTTGTTAGATATCTGGTCTTAAGGGGTTGTTCATAAAAAATTTAAGTTTGCAAATAAAAAAGGCATTTTAAGTTTTTAAAGGGGTGTTTGGTTTAATTGATTTTGAAGGTCAAAACGGGTCAAAATGAGTTAAAACTTTTGGGTCACCTTAGTTTAACTTAAAATCATCATAAAGTTCAGTTGTTAAAAGTTATTAGGTATTAAAACTCAAAATTAAGGTTTTAAGAGTTCATTGCTTGAAACTGTTAAGTTATAGCTTATTCTAGTTGCTTATTTGATTGTGCTTTGCTTATTGTTGCTTTTGTGTTGTTTTTGTGTTTATTCATGTGTTAAAAGAAGTTAGAAATAAAGCTTTAAAGCCTGCATTATTTGGTTTGTGTTTTACCAAAACTGTCAAAAAAGTGCTAAGTGTTAAAAAGTTTGAGAAATTGCTTTTACATCTGCTTATTGTTGCTTATCCTGAATTTCAAAATGCTTTTTGAGTGTTGAGTATTGTTCTTTGAGGTCTAAATCCAATCTGTTTGTAGGTTAAAAGTTCACAAGGATCCATCTTAAGAGCTATTTTAAGCTCAAAGTGCCCCTATTTGCATTTTGCCTGTTGTTTTTAGCCATAATGCTTCTTGCCTTCATCTGAGCTTAATTTGTTTATTCTTTTGCCTTATTTATGTATAAGTCATAGCTTAATAGGTTAGTTTTAAAAGTTCCCATTTAAAGCTATTTCCTTTAGGTTTAAGCTTATTTGAGCTTATTAGCATTCTAGCTTAAAAACCTTAAGCTTTATAGCTTTTTAAGTATTCTGTCTAATTTGCTTTCTATAGCTTAAACTTTTTGCTTATTTTTGTTTGTTCATGCTTATTAGGACTAGCCTGTAAGCTGTTATAAGACATTTGCTTTGCCTTAGCTTATTTAAGTTAGAATATAGCCTAGCGGTCTTAAGTTGCTAACTAGGAGTATTAACTTAAAAGTTAGTATTGCTGAGTTCATAAGCTCATTCTAGGCTTATTGGGTTGCTTATTTTTGTTTTTAAGAGCTTTTTAGACATGCCTTATCATCTGTTTTAGCTTAATTCCCTTTTTGGTTTGCTTATTTGAGCTTAAAAATGCCAACAGTTAGCATTTTAGTGGTTTAGTAAAGTTTAGGTCTTATTCGTCCTTTCTTAGCTTATTTGTATGCTTCTTCGTGCTTTATAAAAAAGGTGTCTTTGTAAAAAGTGCTTATTTTTAATCCTTCTAAAAAGTTATAAAAAATGGAGTTTAAAAAATATTTGGGAATTGGGGGAAGTCAAGGGTGAGCAAGGCTCGAACCCGAGACCTCACCCCTATTCGACCAAACATTTTATAAACCACCTAACGCACTTAAAACTAGCAACTCGCCCTTGAGACTTTTTTCAGTTAAGTTCAAAATTTATTCCTTATAGTAGTTTTAGGCTTTTTAGTTTATAAGCTGTTTTGGCTTATTTCTCAGCTTATTCGATAAGCTGTTTTCCCCATCTTATTTTTCTTAGATTCTACATTGTTCAAGCTACTTTTCATGATTTTTCCAGTTTTTTTATAAATAGTTTAGTATTTTTAAACATTTAATTTCATTTAAATTGTTTTTAATTCATAAAAAATTATAAAAAAGTCAAAAAAATATAATTCTTTTTTAGAAAATTTTCTTTTAACATTTAGAACCTAGGAAAATTAGATTTGCTTTCGTAGGGTTAAAATTGCAAAATTTTGTTTTTTAAAAGAACGGGATTGAATCCCGTTCATGTTTTTAGAGTTTTTAAGCCCTAATCTCTTCCGTTTTTGATCTAGTTTTCTTTGTTCTAGCTTTTTAGTTAATTAAGACTTATAAAAACCAAAAAGATCATTTTAGGACTTAATTTTGTTAATTTAGGGTTTTTAGGTCCCGTTTAGGATTCCCGTTTTGCATTTTTAGTAAAATTTGTTTTCCCTTAAGTGTTTTTAAGTTTTTGCCTTAATTTTCCCGTAGTTTTAGAAAACCAATATCAATCTTGTTCCATTCAAGCATCGATTCTCAAAACGACTCTCGACTTTCAATTGCATTCCTCTTGGGAAACGACCGGGAATCATACCCTGGATTACTATAATTGTGGATTTTTTAATTCCTTAACCCCTTCTAATATATATTTATAAGTATATTTTATATTTATATATTATATATATTAAGGGTTGGATCTTAATTGATCAGTTTTTGGCGCCGCTGCCGGGGAGGATTGTATCCGATTGTTGAAGCCGTTTGAAAATTTTTGTTTGAAGATCCTTCCGTGTGAAGTTATTTTGTTTATTTTCTTATAAAAAAAATACAAAAAGATTTTTCTTTTATTTAGTATAATTATAATATAAAAACAAGAAAAACCAAAAATATAAAAACATTGTCCATAAAAAAATATAAAAAATCACAAGTTGGTAAAAGAACACCAACATATAATACTTTCAATTGAAGTATTATCCATTAATAAGTTCCCGAACCAAAGAATCAAAAACTTACCTTTTGTGTCTCTCGCGAGGTACGGCTCACCTTTTAAAGTTAAACAAACTTCTTTGTGCGTTTTTCTTTTAAAGAGTTACCGAGAAGCGAGTTGATTATTAGGTTTAAGTGTCTTATCTCATTGTCCGTATTTAAAATTTATTGTGAATACATTGTTGAAAAACCAAAAAAATCAAAAAAATAAAAAAAATAAAAAACCAAAAAAATTAGTATAAATTTTCTTTTTACATTTTAGTGCATGCGCAGGTCTGGTTCTCAATCCTCCGTATTCAAACCGCAACAACAAGTCAACCCTACCTTTTTTTGAACCATCAATCTGTTGGAACCAATTGAAAATCAAACTCCTCCCCTTATGTTAACATGGACTGATACTCGTACTATTGCTTAAATTGCTCGAAGCAAACCCCACCGTGTGTTACGAGGATGGCCAACGTTGTGCTCGAGATCACCGCAGACAAACTTTAGAGCTTAAGCAGTAAGCTTACCCTCGTTCAAAACAAACAATTCTTCGGACATGACAAATAAGACCCTCATGCTCACATCCGTTATTTCAACAAGATCACTTCTACGATGAAGTTCCCGAACGTCCCGAGTACGTCGGTAAAGCTTATGCTTTTCTTTCCCATTTTCTCGAGGGTGCAGCCCTGGATTTGGCTTGAAAAAGACCCCCCTTCTGAAAACTTTCGATTCTCACATGTGATGATCTTGTTTCGAAATTCATGCACAAATTCTTTCCTCCTTCCAAAACAACAAATCTTCGAAAATGAAATCACTAGATTTCACAACAAAGATTTGATGAAACTTCTACGAGGCATGTGGAAACCGGATTCAATGATCTTCTACGTAGCATGCCCACAACATTGATTTCGGAGTTACATCAACTCGATACTTTTTATAATGCTTTGAACTCTAATGATCAAGATTCGTTGAATTCCGCCGCGGGTGGTAACTTTTTGGATAAAATTCCCCGTGATTGCCGAAGAATCATTGAGAGCAAATCCAAAGTTCATAATTCACGTAACAAACTGGTTGTTGCAAAAGTGAGTGCGAGCAGTTCTACCCCTGGTATTTCTCCTGATGTTGCCGAACTTAAAGATATGGTGAAAGCTTTACTTCTCGATAAGAAAAACCAAACCCAAGCTCCTACTCCCGTGAAAGTGGTCGAGGAAAGTTGTGTTACTTGTGGTGGTACTCATTCTTACCGAAATTGTCTTGCCACCGATGGCAACGTTTATCGTGACAATATTCAAGAGTATGTTTCCCAAGCAAACCCGCAGCTTAATATCAATCAAAGTGAAATACCATTTATCGATCCCCGATTGCAAATGCAAATTCGAACCTCACCGTTTTTTCCTCCCGTTCAACAAAACTAAGGAAATAACCAAAATCGTTACAACCAAAACCGACGGAATAATTACAACCAAGGCCAAATTTATCGACCTTCGATTAATCAACCCCCGGTTTACCAAGCTCCACCTTATCAAGCTCCGGCTCCGCAAACACAAGGTGTGACGAAGACCGATTTTGAAAGCTACGTCAAAGCTAATGATGCAGTGATGAGAAACATGCAAGACCAAAATCAAAACTTGAAAAATCAAATGACCAATTTAACGGACATGCTTTCCAAGTTCATGAATTCTAATACCGCTTCTACTTCAGGTTCGGGTACACTCCCGTATTGAATACATTACTCAACCCGAAGGTAGATTAGAAGGTATTAAACCACCCGAAAGCTGTGGTTTTCATATCAAGACCCACGATTCCTACTACTTATTCTTCTCCTCCTAAAGTAGTGGAACATGAAACCGAGGTGACAAAGGACACGGTGCCTCCTACTAATAATAGAAGTACTAAAGACGTCCAACCTCCGGTTGTCCAAGTTTAATCTCAAGTACCAAATTCTGAGCCCGTTGTTGCTCCCGTTAGTGCTCCGATGCCTAACTTGAAAACATCAATTCCATATCCTTCGAGACGTAATGATAAAAGGCGCTGTGAAAAAGCTAACGACCAAATTGAGAAATTCTACGAAATCTTTAAAGAGATATGATCTTTCTATTCGAAATTAGCCTCACGGATTCTTTGATTCTTATGCAAAATTTGTCCTCGAGTCTTAAAGCCTAATTGAAAAAAGATAAATTAAGTGAAATGGGCTACAGAACTATCCTTTGAATGAGCATTGTTTGGCGGTCATCCTAAACAAGTTACCCGAAAAACTTGGAGACAACCGACAACTTTTCTATACCGGTTAGATTTTCCCCAGAATGGATTAGTGCAGCCATGGCCGATCTTGTGCGAAGCATGAATCTCATGCAATTATCCGTGTAAGAAAATGCTTTCTCTTCCTGAGCTTCCCTCCCACTTTTATGAACTCTTGAACTTGCAGACCGTTCGATTACCCAACCGATCGGTATCGCCGAAGATGTCTACCTAAAAGTAGGAAAGTTCAAATTCCCGGCCGACTTTGTAGTCGTAGACTTTGATGCCGATCCCCGAGTTCCTCTAATTCTCGGGAGATCCTTTTTAAAGACCGGACGTGCTTTAATTGATGTGTACGAAGGAGAATTAACTCTTCGTGTTGGAAAAGAAGCCGTAACATTCAATCTCGATCAAACTTCGAGATACTCCTCTAATTACGATGATATGACGGCAAACCGAATCGACGTCATTGAAATGGCTTGTGAGGAGTATTCTCAAGAAGTTCTCGGTTTCTCCAATGTGATCGCAAGTGGCAATCCCACTCCTTATTATGACCCGATCGTTTCTACCTCTTCTCCGACTCTCACTCCCTTCGGGGATAGTGATTTTCTTCTCGAGGAAGTCGATGCTTTCCTCGCTCTTGAAGATGATCCAACTTCACCGGAAGTTGATGACTCTTATTATGACCCGGAGGGGGATATTCTTCTTCTTGAATCATTTCTCAATGATGATCCATCATTACCCCCTCCCACTCAAGGAAACTATTTGCCTGAAATTCAAAAAGAACTAAAAGTTTGTGAAGCTAAAACTGATAAATCTTCAATTGATGAACCTCCCGAAGTCGAACTCAAGGACTTACCTCCTCATCTCGAATACCGCAATTTTTGAAAGGTAACATACCAAGTTGCCCGTCATAATTGCTAAAGACTTGAGTGTCGAGGAAAAAGCCGCTCTCATAAAGGTTTTAAAGTCACACAAGCGAGCCATCGCTTGGAAACTCTCCGACATCAAGGGTATTAACCTAGAATTTTGTACTCACAAGATTCTTATGGAAGAGGACTACAAACCGGCGGTTCAACACCAAAGACGGGTGAATCCAAAGATCCACGATGTCATCAAAAAGGAGGTTGAAAAACTTCTTGACGCCGGATTAATTTACCCGATCTCGGATAGTCCTTGGGTAAGCCTCGTACATTGCGTACCGAAAAAAGGTGGCTTTACCATTGTTGAAAATGATGAAAACGAGTTAATCCCGAATCGATTGGTACAGGGTTGCGTTAATGCATTGAACTAATACCTTGAAAGTTGAAAATGAAGCCACCCGTAAAGACCCACTTTCCAGCTATCGTTTATGATCAAATGCTCGAGAGATAAGCGGAAACTAGTACTATTGTTGTCATCGATGGTTTCTCTTCTCTTCTTCTTCTACGGTTACTTTCAAATTCCCATCGACCCTCATGATCAAGAAAAGACAACATTCACGTGTCCTTACGGAACGTTCACCTACCGTCGCATGCCTTTTTGGGTTATGCAATGCACCGGGCGACGTTCAAAGGTGTAATGATTGCTATCTTCATGATAAGATCGAAAAAGACTATGGTGAATTCTTCAAGGACGACTTTTCGGACTTTGGGAAATCCATTCGAGAAATGCCTCTCACGTGAAGAAAAGATGCTTCAAAGGTTCGAAGCACCAATCCACTGTCTGAATTGGAAAAGAGTCATTTCATGGTTAAGGAAGGAATTGTCCTTGGCCATAAGATTTCCAAAAATGGGATTGAGGTTGATAAAGCCAAAGTTGATGTGATTGCTAAGTTACCTCATCCTATCACCGTCAAGGGTGTTCGGAGTTTTCTCGGTCATGCCAATTTCTACTGATGGTTCATTAAGGATTTTTCCAAAATTTCCTGACCGATGACTCATCTTCTTGAGAAAAATACTCCGTTTATCTTCTCCAATGAATGTATTCAAGCTTTTGAAACGTTAAAGATAAAACTTACCGAAACTCCAATCTTGATTGCCCCAGACTGGGACTTACCCTTTGAGCTTATGTGCGATGCAAGCGACTTTGCCATAGGTGCAGTCTTGGGGCAACGTCATGAAAAGCATTTTAGGCCTATACACTATGCTAGTAAAACAATGAGCGAGGCGAAATCGCATTACACCACAATGGAGAAAGAAATGTTAGCCGTGGTGTATGCCTTTGAAAAATTCTGGTCTTATCTCATCTTGAACAAAAAGCATTATGTATACGGATCACTCCGCCCTCAAATATCTATTTGCGAAAAAAGATTCCAAGGCGAGATTGCTCTGGTGGGTTCTCCTCCTTCAAAAGTTCAAATTCAAAGTAATTGACACAAAAAGAGCCAAGAATCTCGCGGTCGATCATCTTTCCCGATTAGAAAATCCTTATGAAAATGTGCTCGACCCAAAGGAGATAAATGAAATGTTTCCTCTCGAGATACTTAATATGGTGACTTCTCGTGGTGACTCAAGTACCCCGTGGTTTGCCGATTTTGCAAATTACCACGCGGGGAATTTCATTGTTAAAGGGATGTCGTCCTAACAAAAGAACAAGTTTTTCAAAGATGTTAAACACTACTTTTGGGACGACCCCTATTTGTTCAAAATATGTGCGGATCAAGTGATCCGGCGGTGTGTTTCGGGCCAAGAAGCTATTGATATCCTCATAGCTTGCCATAGTGGACCCATCGGGGGACATTACGGTGCCAACTACACCGCCAAAAAGGTTTTTGACTCAGGATTTTATTGGCCCATAATTTACCGAGATGCCCATGACTTGGTCACCCGATGTGACACTTGTCAGCGTCAAGGAAAAATTTCGCAACGTGATGAAATGCCTTAAAATTCCATCCAAGTTTGCGAAATCTTTGACGTGTGGGGCATCGATTTCATGGGGCCGTTCCCGTCTTCACGAGGGAACAAATATATACTCGTGGCCGTCGACTACTTGTCAAAATGGGTTGAAGCGAAAGCGCTCCCCACCAACGACGCCCGAGTTGTTTGCAAATTTCTTAAATCTCTCTTCGCCCGATTCGGTGCCCCTCGTGCTATCATAAGTGATCGCGGAACCCATATTTAAGCATGACTAGTTTGCAAAGGTCATGCTTAAATATGGAGTCGCTCACCGTCTCTCCATCGCGTATCACCCACAAACAAGTGGGCAAGTTGAGGTATCCAATCGTGGCTTGAAACGAATTCTTGAAAGGACCGTGGGCGAGAACCGTGCATCTTGGTTGGATAAACTAGATGATGCACTTTGGGCCTTCCGTACCGATTACAAAATACCCATCGGGTGTACCCCATACAAGCTTGTGTACGGAAAGGCATGTCATCTACCGATCGAGCTCGAGCACAAAGCCTACTAGGCCTTGAAGCATGCAAACTTTGACCCTGAGACCGCGAGTGATAACCGTAAAGTTTAAATCAATGAACTTCGTGATCATGCCTATGAGAACTCTTTGATCTATAAAGAGAAAACAAAGACGATCCATGACTCAAAGATCAAAAACCGCGTTTTCAACGTCGGTGATCAAGTCCTCCTCTTTAACTCTAGATTGAAGATGTTCTCGGGCAAGTTAAAATCCCGTTGGTCTGGACCATTTATCATTGCCCATGTCTTTCCATATGGCACCGTTGAGTTATCTCAAAACTCCAGGCCAAATTTCAAGGTGAACGGTCATCAAATTAAGCACTACTTTGGAGGGGATGTACCACAATTGGTTGTCCCGGATCTCCATACCTTCCCCAAGGACAAATGAATTTGGGGATTGGGTCAAGCTTAGTGACCCTAAATAAGCGCTTCGTGGGAGGCACCCCATGCTTATCGTAGTTATATTATGTAGTAATGAATAAGTGTTTTTTTTTGTAAGGAGGTGTGCCTCATTCCATTCTCGTTTGCTTGTGTTTTTATGATTGTCTATGATTGTCTCGGATTTTTGAAGCCTCTCGTGCTCGTGGTTTTGTCATTCGATCACAAGAACTTCAAATCCTCAGCTTCATTTGGGAAATCCAATATCCTAATCTGAAGGTCCTATTAAACTGAATGGATCTTCGCAGCCTATAAAGGATGATAGCCAAGATGTATAAATACAAATGACTATGTAGAAACTATGACTATGAATACTATGTGTTAATGCGGAATCTTAACACAGGTACTAAGAAGAACAATGAACAACTGAATAACAACTTTATTAATGTGTTCTTGAGGATTACAGATTGCTAACTATGATATTGTATATGATTTGCTAAACTTGTGTATTCGTCTGTAATCTTCAGTATTCATCTATATTCTAACTATGCCAAAGGTGATCCTTTTATATACTAAGGATAACCCTAAATGGCTTACATATCTTTTTCTAAAATATCTCATAAATATCTTTTAAATATCTTCTCAACGGTACTAACTAACTTTCTACTAATGATACTAACTAACTAACAGTACTTAATACTTTGTACTGTCGGTACTAAGTATAACTGTCAGTACTAACTATTTGTACTGTCGGTACTAAGTTAAGAAAACATTAATCCTAACATCTACTGTCGTCTCATCTCGTTTCCTACTACCAACAATTAGCTAAGAAATTCTTCCAACCTAAGACAACAAGCAACTATTCATGATGGAAGGGTGATTGTTCAACCAGTTCAGGGGAGACAAAGTTTATTTGTTGTTGGTACATCTGGAAGAAGGGCTAACATTTCAGGAATAGGTGGGAATAATTCAGGTCAACAAAGAGTTGTGAAGTGTTTTAACTGCCAAAGGGAGGGTCACATGGCAAGACAGTGCCCAATGCCAAAGAGGAAAAGGGATGCTACATGGTTTAGGGATAAAGTTCTTTTGGTTGAAGCACAAGGATCTAGTAAAGTTCTGAATGAGGAGGAATCAGAATTTTTAGCAGACCCTGGAGTTGCAGAAGGTCCAGTTACATAGACGGTCATTACACACAATGCAGCTTATCAAGCAAATGATTTGGATGTGTATGATTATGACTGTGGTGGCTTCTCTACAGCCAAGGCAGTTCTTATGGCTAATTTGTCTAGCTACAGATCAGATGTTCTCTCCGAGGTACCTCACTATGAACACACTCATAATGATATGCTAAATAAAAGTGTGCAAGAGATGCAGTATTCAGAACAAACTTATCTTGTGAATTATCCAGAGAATAAGATAACAAGTGATAGCAATATCATTCCTTATTCTCCTGCACAACAAGATGCCATGATATTATATGTGTTTGAACAACTATCAAATCAAGTAACTAATTATAACAAGGTTAATAAGGACAATCACAAGTTACAAATATGAGTAGTGTTAGCATCTTAACTTGTATTTAACGGTGATTTCGTTTTAAGCTTGTTGAATTTTTAGGGGCATTTTAGGATTGAAATGCATCTTGTTCTATGATCCTTAAAGTTATAAAAATAACGAAAGTCAAACGTTCTAGTTAGTTGCCTAATATGAAAAGTAAAAAAAATGAGAAAAATGAAAAGAAAAAATATGTGTAGGAATAAGTAAATACATTTAAAAATGGTAAAAACGGGGCTTTTCTAAACTATTGATTCTTTAATTCCCCTTGACGAACACTTTGCTACTTTTCGAGGTTATTAGTCGAGGGGGATTAAGAGTCTTAGTTATCTAAGTACCTACTTATAGCATTGCGTGAGGACACGTAATAGTTTAGTATGGGGGATTTTGGTATGTGCTTAAATACACATACCTTTGACCTTTAAAACCAGACTTAAATGACCAAAAATGTACCAAAAATACATTGTATTTGTATGTTTTCACTTATATTATGCAGGTAACGGATATCTAAGAAAAGGGCAAAATCGAAGCCAATACGACAAAACCGAGCACGAGAACGGAAAGAGCGTGAAGAGAAGTCAAAATCAAAGCCAAAGTCAAAAAGTCAAAGTCAACAAAAGTCAACCTCAATAAGTCAAAGCCGAAACCGAAAACGAAGAAATACTTAATGGGCCCACCCGTACCTATCTAATGGGCCGGGTCAGCCCATTAAAGTATTATATGAAGACTTAGAAGCATAAAAAGGCCCAATTCTTTTTTTATATTCTCGGCCCAATGCAATAAACAAGCCCAAAGAACTACTTAGATGTCATTAGCCTAAAATTCCATAACCCTTAACTCTGTTAAGTCCTAAGGACTGTGGGTGTAAATCTACTACACAAATTGAGGGGCCAAAGCTGTTAAAACCCCAATCATGTACACCACAAGGACCATCCGTGTAATGAAGACATACAACATGAGGGGCTAGTTTTGTCAAAATCCCAAACGTTTAACTCTGTATCACCAAAACAGAATACAAAACAAGAAAAGCGTTTTGGCGCCAAAATTACTGTTTTAGTCTCTTCTTCCTCTGGCACCCTGCAACTAAACAACAAAACCATCCCTTCCCACCTTAACCCTACCCATCACATGGCTCATTGCCATGTTGGCAATCCCACACACTTTCATTCGTCCATGGATAAAAACAAAGAATTAAGGGTTGAGATTAAAGGCTTGGGGACAAAGAAATTTGGATGGCTGAGATGAAGCTTGACAATCACTCACACAACAAAAACACCTTCATTTTGTCTCACAAAAGAAACACAAATGTGTGAAGATAAAGAAGACCAAGACACTTAGACGTCTCTATATATAGGACTCATTTGTAAGCCCATAGAGGCATGTAGTTTTAACCTAGTTTAGTTTTTATCGGCTTATATAGTGTAATTTTTAAATATTGTAATCTTTTTATGAGATAATGAAAATTTAAGAGTTTAGCTTACAATCTATTTTTTTTAATTCTTGTTTTAAAGTATTCAAAAGCCTTTCATAAGCTATTTTAAGCTCTTATAAAAACATATAAGCAACCTGTTTTAATTTAACTATAAAGAACTTAAGAAAATTCATAAAAAAACTACCATCAAAATACCACAGCTTAATGGATGATAAGCCAGTTATGGAAGGGCTTATGGACACTACTAGCTTGTCTTTTGATAAGCTAGAACTTGTAGATTAGCTTATTTATAAGCTTTTATTGCCCTGTTTTGAGCAAGGGCCTTTGTAAGTTCCATTTTCTTTCATTTTTAAGTTTTTACTGTAGCATTGCTTATTAGTGCTTATTCCTGCTTATT
>BQNB010047408.1:0-13056 GCA_026074375.1 Tanacetum coccineum | reverse complement strand
TTTGTTTTATCATGAGCAGTATTACGGATATAAAGTCTATTCTTAGTCAGAAAAACCTTGATATTTTTTGTAAAAATTTCCATATACCTAACGAAGTTCACCCGCTATTGCCTAGCTGTAACCAAACAATACATGAAATGCCTACTGGCAAAATAGGGGTATACACTAGGTTCTTTGTATTTGCCAACTTTAGGCTACCTCTGTCCACTTTACTTGTTGATGTGATTAGGTATTATCACATCCATATATTCTAGCTGTCCCTTATTGCGGCCGCTAAGGTGGGCTTGCTAAGTGTGTCTCATTTTGATGGTTCCACTTTATATTCATCCGTTTGTGAGCCACGTTGGGGTGTTCATGACTGGCTTAGAACCGACTAGGGTGTTCATGACTGTGAACCGACGGTGGGGTTGTTCCGCTGTTTTTATGTGAACTCCAAGAATAAAGGTTGGATGTCTTTTAGTAAGCGTCCGGGTCATGACACTGTCTGTTATACAAAACCTCTAGATTCTTTAAAAGGTTGGAATGATCACTTCTTTTGGGTTGACACCTTTTCTTGTCCTGCTTCTTTTTTATGGCATACGGGTAAAAGTGTGTCAAAGGACCCTTTTCCCTAGTCTACTGAGTTTAACGCAGAGCATTATGCTTCTCTTGTTGCATATCCGGCGCGTTTCATAAATATCCAGAACCATTTCTTTGTTTGGTGGGAATGAGCCGCTATTATACGCCGGATGAGAACACTTATCCTGAGTTTTTATATGATAATGGCGAGGGTGGGTGTTGTATTGTTTTGTCTTGTTTATTTTCTACCTTCTTATCATTCCTTTTGACCGTTTATTGTTCTTTTTGCAGAGATGAATTTGCTTTCTTTTATCCGTACTGCCGACCCTATAAAGGTAAGGATTGGTGAGAGACAGCGTGGCGAGGATAAGCCTAAGCTTTTAGATACCACTATAGGGCGTGTTGTTTCACTCTTACCGGTTGCTCCTGCTCGTGCCTCAAGCAAGCTAGAGGCAACTGTAGACAAGCTTTTTGAGGAAGGAGGCAGCGGTAGTCATGCGGAGCAGGATGATTATGTGAGTGGTGGGCATGATGTTGGTATTCCACAAGTTAGTGAAACTGCGGAGGTTTTTGCTGAAGACGCAACTCCTTTGCAACCAAGGCGTCAAAGAAAAAGGAAAACGGTCGTTTCTGATACCGGAGAACCTTCAAACCCCCCTAAGAAGTTAAGGGAAGATCAAAGAATTTCAATTGGGCCATCTGTTGCTAGTAAGTCTAGGTTTGCGCTCCAGAGATTACTTGCTGGAGCTGTGTTGAATCCGGAGGTTGGGGTTATGGCCTTACCTACCCTACCCTTTATTACTTCTTCTGTGTCCGTGACACTGGAGCGAGAGGACGGGGGTCAAACTGACTTTATGGTCGGGGCTAACCTTCGAACCATTACTGCTCCTCCAAGGTTTGTCATATCTTCAGACTCTTCTCACCATTCAGGTGCTAATATTGCGGAAGCTGAAGTTGATTCTTTTGCCAGGCTTTCCGCTCCGTTGATGACGATGACGACTACCGTTACCTCCACTGTTGACCCGACTACCACTGCTAAGGAAAAATTTGTTGAGTCTTCTATTTTTGGTGGTGGTTCTTCTTCTAGGGCTGAGCATACCGTAGGTGGTTTTTCTGGCCTTACTGGTAGTGACTTCATTGTTGGCGGTATCCGTACTGTTGTTAGTCCTAACACGGATCTTCAGAAAGTGTACGTACCCCAATGGAGTGTCACCAATGGTTCTTGTTTAGATGATGGTCGTACTTGTCGCGAGATGGTGGATGAGTTTGCTCCTCCTAAGTTTTTTGCTTCAATTCGTGGGATGAAACATGATGAACTTTTCACAGAATTCAATGTAGGGCTGCTCGCCAAATGTCTCTTAGTGCTAAAGTGAGAATGCGTGTTGAGTTTAATATTAGAGAGAAAAGGAGATTGAGTGCTGTTGTGGAAGAGAAAAATTCATTGCTGAAGGCCAGGGACGAAGAGGTTGCGAGTCTCAAGGCTTAGTTGCTAGTGAAGGAGGCGGAAGCCACGGAGGCTATCCGTCTCCGTGCTGAAGTTCAAACTTTGGCGGATCGTAATACTGTCTTGGAGGGGGAGAAAAGTGATCTTGATGTTAAAGTGGCAGACCTTGCGGCTACCGTTAAAGTTAGGGAACAAGAGGTTGCTGATTTGGACGCCGTGGTCGCTTCTGTTAAGGTTCATAACGACAATCTTTCTGACCAGGTACGCATGTTTACACTTAAGTTCCTCTTTTTATTTATATTCCGCCATTCTCTTATCTTTATTTTTCCGCTCGATTTCAGGTGCATACGCTGGAGGTTTCCTCTGCTGGACTTCAAGAAAAAGTCACGGCGTATGAGAATTTCATAGGTCAGCTTGAGAAGTTCCAGGATGACCGGATGAGGGAGATGAATGAAAAATTTGATAAGCTGGATACTGATCTTGTTGAACTGGCCCTTCACTTGGAGGAGAAATTTTACCCACACCTTTTGACTACCATTTCTGGGCGTCGATGGCTTCTTACCCATGGCTTAGAACTTGCTATCGCCAAATGCTTGAACTCTACTGAGTATCTTTCCGCTCTTGGAGCAGCGATTGGTAAGGCCATTGAGAAGGGTATGCAGGAAGGATTATCTGCTGGAATTACCCACGGCGCGGCGGGTAGAGTTTTGACCGATGTTGCCGCATATAATCCATCCGCGGAGGCTGATTATCTTTCTGCTTTACAGCGTCTTCAAAGTGTCAACTTCTCTTTAATCACAGAGTTAAAATCCAATAAAGATGCTAGTGTTGATACTATTATGAACCTTCTCCGTTTGGAAGATAGCCTTGCCGAAAGGTTAGGTTTGACTGAGTCGCAACCTCATGTTGATCAGTTGATGGTTCCCATACATCATTCCCCGGATCGACGTGTCATTGGTGCTTCTGCTTTATCACTTTCGTTAGATGTCTCCAGTTCCCGGGTTCAGAGGATTAAAGAAAACATTGCCAACCATAGGTCAGCACTCCGTGACGTCTTTGTTCCCTTGTCTGAACCCTTGTCCGCCACAACTTTAATGGGCACGGAAGTTATATCTGCCACTATTGATACCCCCACAGCCCTATCTACTACTCTTGCTTCTGCAAGCACCATTACTCCTATTTCTATAGAAGATTATGAGGTTGCAGGTACGGATGGTCAGGAAGCCGTAAATGAGAGCGTTCCGAATAATGCCACTGGTGGGAATGTTAATCCCTTTCCCAATGTTGATGATGTAGAGTTAAATGTCTCTCAGTAGCTTGCTATAATACTTGGGCTTGGTCGTATGTGACCTTTTTGTTGTAGCCCCTTATGTATGAACAATTTTTCTAAGTGTTTTTATCCGTTTTGAATGCCGTGGTCGCTTGTGACCTTTTTGTGTGCGGCAACTTACACTTGTATGTTTTTGAATGACTTTGCTATCTCTTTTAATATGATGATATTTTTATTTTGATAGTCTTTATTTGAATACTTGTGGGTTATTCTCCCTGCTATCTTTGAATATCACTTATTGTTCACTTGTGATGATAGGCTTAGTGAAACGTTCATGGAACATTTTTCCCAGTATTGGGCTTGCAATGCCTCTTATATACTTTTGAGTTGATTGTTAGGTTACTCATCCTTTTGTTATACGGAGTAACATTAATTTGGTCATGCCAATTGCGTGCGCGTCTTAATCACAAATATAATAATTTTTCAAAGTAAATGACAAGAATTTAAAGTAAAAGTTGTGAAGGTAGCTAGGCTCCACTTTTTATTTAAGAAAACATTACAATGCATAAAGAAGATAGATTGGACTGCATTACCCCCACTGCGGAGTCCGCATGGGTGAATTGCTTACATTTGGTGAACGTAACACTTCTTAAGGTTGCTGATATTCCAAGTCCGCGGGAGCTGCTTCCCGTCACGGTCTCTTAACTTGTATGCGCCCTTTCCAAGTGCTTCCGTGACCTCATATGGTCCTTCCCATTTTGGTCCTAGCTTTCCTGTGTCTTCCGCACGGCTTGCGTCGTTGTTACGGTATACCAAATCCCCTGGTTTAAAGCTTATACTGCGAACTTTGGAGTTGTAATACCTTTCCATCTTTGCTTTGCTTTTTTGCTTCTCGAATTGCCGCTTGCTCTCTTCGTTCCTCTAGTAGGTCAAGGTTGATTTCCAGGGCTTCATCATTTTGTACTAAGTCTACTTCCGCTGTCCTTAGTGTGGGCATGCCGATTTCTGCTGGGATGACGGCTTCCGTTCCGTATGTTAACGAGAATGGGGTGTCTCCGTTACTACAAGATTTAATCATTGTGCTGGTGTGCCCATAGACATGCACAAGTTCTTCCATTCAATTCTTGCTCTTTCGTCCAACCTGCTTTTATCCCTTCTCCAAGATACGTTTGCCTTTTCCACTATTCCATTGGTTTGTGGATGTTTACAGAGGCAAAATGTTAGAGGATACTTAATTTTTCGACAGTCCTTGAAGGATTGTCTGAAATTGTTTTCCATTATCCGAGATGATTTTCTCCTGGGAGACCTAAACTACAAACGATGTTATCCTACACGAATTTTTTTGATTTGGTGCTAGTGATGGTCGCCACTGGTTTTGCTTCGATCCACTTCGTGAAGTATCAATAGATTTGTTAGCATTAAAATACGCTGGTGACATATACAGGGAATTACATTAGTTCATTTTTTGTGTGACAGATAGGGACTAATATGACTAAGTATGATAGTTTTGTATGTCACTAGGACTATAAATACCCCAATCAATACTTCCATGGAGGGGTGAAGCCCACATTTGTAAAAGTGTGTAGTGTGTGTGTTTTCTCTCAACACACACATCTTCCCATCTCTTTTCACCTTAAACTCTAATAATATGGCTTTACATCTTTTTCATTTTACACAACCTCCAGATCTTGTTTTAATCCCTTGTTCATATGTCATTTACAATCTACAATTGGCATCAGAGCTGCAGGGGTGTGTCGTATCATTGTTTGTTGTTACTGTTCATGGTTACTATTCATGACACTGTTCGTTCACTGTTCACGACACTGTTCATTACTGTTCATAGTACTGTTCACTGTTCATTTTTTTTTTTCATTGTTAAAAAGTCATGAACATGGTTTTTGTTGTTGTTATAAGTTGTGCCCCGTATCTTGTTCAAATCTGTGATGTTTGTGCTTAGAAGACAAGTTTATAGTATAAACTTTCTGGGTTTATTTATATATTTCTTCATTGCGTTTTGATCAAGAAATAAAAGACCAGATCTGTTTTTAAGAAAAAGTACAAAAAGGACAAAAAGTACAGATTGCGTTTTGGGTTCACAACTGTTGCGTTTTGGTTGGTTGCGATTTGGCATTGCGTTTTGATCAGGTACAATGAAGACAAAATTATCTATGCCATATACAAACGAAACGCTGCCCAAATCTAAACTTGGTTGCGTTTTGCCCCCCAAAGACAGCTTGCGTTTTGACTCCCAAGACAGGTTGCGTTTTGGTTTTTTGTTGCGTTTTGACTCACAAAAAAAAGGGGTGGCTGCGTTTTGATGATTGGATTGCGTTTTGTTATATACACAAGACCCAAACCGAGTCAACTCGGTTCTTACCGAGTTGACCCGGTCAAGACTCAAATGAGTTACATCCAAGTCACCAAACCATGATCAAAAAAAAGGGGAGAAGTCAACAGCCTCGTTCCAATCCACAACAACTATAACCACATCAACAACTACATCAACAATAATCAACATCAAATCCATCAACAGCCTCACAAATCACATTTCAATAACAACAAATCCGACTCGATCTACCTAATCCCATCGTCACATCACCACATCTCCTTCATCCAACATCAAAGACTCGAAAAAAGGGGGATCTCAGTTTCTTATGATTTCGTGTTTAACAACCAAAGTCAAAGATCTTTAAAGACCAATCAAACACGATATACAAACTTCATCATCGATCCATATGAAGCAAGGCTTCTTGTTATATCTACGAAACATATTCAAGAATAAATAAGATCAAGAGTGTTCATATTCAGTTCTTTGTTTCGAATGACACACAAACGAGAAATAGACCTACCCGAGACCAATAAAGGCCTTGAAGCTCTTTAAGACGATTCAATTGAAGTAGCAAAAAGGTTAACTCGTGTCTGAAACAAGGGTTATGAAATTGGTGTTTCATTCGCTTTGACTGGATTGGATCTTTATATGGGGACATATTTGCTGCGTGGGAGAGATGAGATGGGAGAGAGAATTATAAGAGGATTGGTGGCGATGGAAATGATAATTAGGGTTATGTTTCCCTAATTAAAAGGGAATGAGATATGTATCCCTAATTTTGTGTGGTAGGCCGGTTATTAAAAGTTGTATTGGACTCGGTTGTGTAACATGATATGGGCCGGTTTCAAGTTTATGATGGGATGGGCCGATGGGGGAATATTGAACATCACAGACAAGTTTTAACAAAAAACTAAATGGGCCGAATTTTATGTTTGATGGGCTGGACCAAGGCTTAATTGTTGATTGGACTGATGAGTGTTAACAGACCGAGTATAAATGGTCTCTTTTGATGGACTTGGGCTGGCAGTTAATCGAAAGTGGACCGAGCTGTGAATAATATTACTGGATCAGTCCGAGTACTAAAATGCTATCACGACAAGTTGGACTAGACGATGTTTATCCTTTGACGACATTCAAAAATAACATGTGTCCTAGTTTAACGACATTCACGAACAACAACAAACATGATACATAACACTAAAACGATTCTGAAGAGATTCAATAAATGACAAACGGCTAGAGATTCGGACTACGATGACAAGTGATCACGAAGTTGATTTGGTATCCCTTATTTGCGATTAAAGTTGAATTTCACAGAGGCGTCTACTTATTTCATCATCGAGACTTTCTTCTATTTTCTATCGATTGATGACTTGCTTGAACGTATACAGCTATGATTGAGACTTGAATTATCTAGTTACCAGCAGTCAGGGGTGGTTGGTTGCAGACCTGGATAACTATCACTTAAAGGAGTTACATTGTAGTACTCAGTGTCACACGCAGAAGTCGATGTGGATAATTTCAAGAGGTGTTGTACTTCTTATACTTATGCGGTAGGGTATAGAGTACGTATAGATTTAATCTTGCACCGTTCTTCAATCACAACAGTGCAAGCTTAAGTAACAAATTTGGGGGATTTCACTTCATTTTCAAGTTTGGTATATCGGGTTTACTTCACAAGTGATCACAACAATAGCCGACAGAATTCGAGGTTGGTAAAGTTAGCCAAAGAGTTTAATGGTTGAGATAGAATCAACAATTCTCACTGCATTTCAAGACAAAGGTACTTCACAGTCTAAGCCAAATTCTCAAGCTTCTTCAACGACATTCATATACAAGACCTTGATTATACCAAGTTTTCTTGATTCTTGCTTCATCTCCTCTACGGTTTCTGAAGACAAGAGAGTAATGCTTTATTTGGATCTCAAGATTTGTGCTTAAGACAAGAACTTCTCGAGTATATGGGCGTACACGACAATGATGCTTCCGAGATTCGCACCTTCATGGGGAAAATGTGTACTCAGGGACTTAGTGACTTTGATTTTTACCAGTTCACCTTCCAGGGGGAAGTATTAAGACTACTTTACTTAGTATGTTTATGAAGTATAAGCGTGCTAATACGTCTCAAGGGAGTAGCTGCGTATACACGATAGTTATGCTGATTGGGTCGGTGGCCGCATGCACCCCCGAACGAATAATCGCCACCAAGCAGGAGTATTGGTGTTTTTAAACTTCACAAAATTCCGCTGTGCCTTTGATGACAAGTAGAAATTGTTTTCAAGCTACATCAATGTTTTCAGAATCTGCTCAAGATAGGGATGTTGGTTTGGGGGGAAGCTGATTCAGAAACTTCGCCAAAAAGGAGTCTATGAAGAAAGCTTTTCAAGACATGCTGCATGGATTAGGGGGAAGTTAATCCAGTTCATGCATACTACAATGGCAGTATTAACAAAAGCAAAACTAGGTTTTTCCTGTTCTTTTAAAGGTTTAGTCACATATTCATCCTCACTATCTAACTCATACTCCTCAATGATAGGAGCATCAGACCAAAATTTAGGTTGACTAACAACTTTAGGTTCAACTACAACTGGTTCAGGCACATATTCAAGTGTTTCTGTTAGCCTTAAAATATGGTGACATATCCGGAATTACATTAGTTCATATATAGTTAGACATGTAGGGACTAATAACGACTAGTTGCGATAGTTATGTGTCACTAGGACTATATATACCCCCTCCATACTTCCATGGAGGGGTGAAGATCACATTTGTAAAAGTGTGTGTGTATGTTTTCTCTCTACCACACACACTCTTCCCATCTCCTTCACCTTTATCTCTAATAATATGGCTTTACATCTTTTTCATTATACACAACCTCCAGATCTGTTTTTATTTCCTTGTTCAAATGTCATTTACAAATCTACAGTTTCTACACTAGAATTGGTTTCACAAGAGTCAAAATTACAAGTCTTAGCACCAGATTCACTAGTTTTAGAATATTTTGGACCATATGTAAAATTTGACTTATCTATTCCAAAATCAGATTTAGGAGGCATGTAGTTTCCTGTCATTGGAGGGGGAACTGCATGCATTCCTTCAACTTTTGCAAATCTATCATTCACAAGACTATCTTCTAAATCACTTGACCTACTGTCAAATACATTTCAAGAACTTTTTTTCATAACTTAAGACACCTTTTTGTATTTGATTTCCATACCCAAGCCCAGATTTATCCCTAGTACTCATCTGACTATTTAGCAATTTACTAAGGCCTTTAGAAGAACTTTGAAAATTTTATAGTTTGGTTTTTAATTCTTCCTTTTTTATAGCTTCTCATAATAGTTTTTTATGGTATGTGAGTACATCAGTTTTGTCATCTAAATCAATTTTCATAAATCTAATCTTTTCCTCATACCAAAGTTGATTTTTCTGATGAGCAACTAATTGAGCCTCTACCTTTTTTAATGCTTGAGTATAGGCTTGAATTTCTATACTAGCATCACCAAGTTGTTCTCTTTAAGTATCATATAATTTTTTAAGTTTAGCATATGATTCCACACATTCTTTTGAACAAGATGTTACCTAAGTGTCTAAGCCTGAATTGCTGTAAGCCATCAAAGCAAAGTTCTCTTGCGCATCTTCTACATGACCAGTCCAATCAACACCTTCTCCATCAAGAGTTACCAAGGCTTTAGGTTCCTCCTGTTTTCCAGGTCTCCTCCCATTGTCTTTTGCTTTATACCCAATGTTCCTTGCATCTCTTCTTCTGCTTTCTTGATTTCCTTTTGATCTGCACTCTCTAGCATAGTGCCCTGTGTTATGACAATTGAAGCATTCAACCTTGGTCTTGTCAAATCCAACTGGTTCCTTAGCATCAAATTGTAGCCTTCTCCCTGTCTTCTTGTAAAACTTCTTCAATATCATGGAAATCATGGCCACTTGCCATTTCAAATCCATCTCTTCTAAATCAAACTCATCAACCTGTTCAAGATCTTCATGATCCAATTGTGGACCACTTGATTGATTAGCAAAGAAAGAGTACTTGAGTTCATCAGTGTATGATGAAGGTCCTTCTTTTTGTGAGTTATGTCCAGAAGAAGTAGAAACACCATAAGCAGTACTAACATCATTAGTACTGTTAGTGCTTTCAGAAGAAACAAATGCCACATTCTGTGTGCTGGAAGATGATGCACTAGAGCTTTTAATATCAGACTCAAAGACTCTAAGATTGTTATAGAGATCATAGAAGCTAAGAGTATCTACTCCTAGCTTGGTCCTCATTATCAAGGATACTTGGGACCAGGAAGCAGGTAAAGATCTAAGGAACTTTTGATTGGCATCTTCAGTGGAGACACTATAACACCCCGTGTTTTAGGGTCATTTACGTCGTCAATAAATTCACTATGTATTTTTAGTATTGTACGCGTTTGCTTTAAATCGTAATCGTTAAGTTAAATCGCGTAAGCTAAAAATGATCATTCAATGTAAACGGGCATCAAACAATTAAATGTTTACATCAAGCAAGCGTTAAGTAATTATTTTGAGGATAATTATTAACTTTGTTCATTTTATTTTTATTGGTTGCGTAAAGTGTTTACGTTTCGCGATAAAATACGTTTAGGCATTCCCGGAACCCCCATAACTTATCTACGCTTCAACAAATACCCAAAATTGTAACCAATACTCAAAGTTTATATAAAACTTCAAATATTTATCACCTTATCCAAATTCTTCATGAAAGAATTCAAACCAAACCCTACAATGTACAAATTGTACATTATATTTAATCTATACTTCATGTAACCTCAAATAATGCAAGTATTCATCAAATAAAGATCAAAGATATTTTTGTTCATCCCCTCCCTATTATTTCGTGTATATATATGTCTAGGGAGACATAAGGTACACAAGACCATCCCCAATAGTCTTGTACATCACCTACGCCATTAAGAACCAAGACTTAGCTATATTTGACCAAGAAAAAGCCCTAAAACTCTCTCTATGTCCCCATGACTGAACCACCCCCCTTGTGCATCAACTTGGCTCACAAATATCTTCATAATATCCCTTAAGTATTATATGTACATGCATCTAGTGAATCAACTCACACACTCTTCATTTCATTAACAAAAAAATCATAAAACCATCTCTCTTTCTCTCTTATAACCTACGGTAACAAACACCCCTTTTATATAATTCATAGTTTGATTTTCTAAGACCATACAAGCACTCATATATCATTCCTATGATAACCTAAGGTGTTTGCAAGGGTTGGTTAAAGGTTTACAAGTATTGAAGCAAGTATTGCAAGATTAGGGTTTTCTTAGAAAACTAGGGTTTTCAAGTGTGCAAGCTTTGTTTTTTCATCTAAACAAGGGTTTAGATTGTGTTGGTTATTATCATACATCTCATTAAGGTCATCTAAAACCCTTTATGTCCTTGCATTTATCATTTTATGCATATGATAGTTCTTTATAGCAAAAATCACCATTTAGGACTTTTAAACATGTAAAAGGAGTTTTTACTTGTGATCATCATTTTGTACACTTTTTCATATGTTAGGTGATTGGTAATATCATGATATAATGGGATTATAAGTATTGTACCATGTTGATTTGAGTATAAAAAGTGTATATACAAATTAGGGTTTTCAAAGTTTACTAAATAAGTTTCAAGTAAAAGTGTGTAAATGACTTGTTAATCTTGCTTCATGGAATTTTATTTATGTTATATAGGTGCTAATATGATGTTATAATGGAAGTATAAGTCTTGTACACTCTTGGTGTATGTATAAAAAGTTCATGTATAAACTAGTAGTTAAAGTATACTTATGAAAGCTCCTATATAAATAAGTGTGTACACAAATGGATCTTGTGATCTTGAACATTTTTGGACAATTATGGACCTATGGACACTATTATATGTAAAACATATGATATAAAGACTTGTGAATGAATTGTGGTAGTTTAATTAGTTGGAAAGTATGTAAAACAAAAGTATATAATTAATTATATAAAAGCTATAAAAAGGGCTGTTTGATTTCGAATTTCAAATAGTAGGTTTTACATTTTATAAAGATAGTACACCTCATGATGATTCCAAAAAGGTAAGAAACTCGAAAATCGGATTAATAACGAAAAAGATACATAGTTTACGAGTTTTACGATAATAACCGGAGTTATAAAAGAATTTTTATAAAAACTTGTTATAAAAATTCTACAAACAGAAGGTTTGATATTTTTATTAAATCACACATATTTTTAGGATTCCAAACAATAAGAAACGTAATTTTTCAATTAAAAAAGAAGAAGTTATGAATTACGTGAGTTTATATACTTAAAATGTATAAAAATACTTTTATAAAAGTTACTATTCATGACAAAAACATATATTTTGAAAACATCAATGAATTGATAGAACTTTCAATAACGAAGACGTGCTCGAAAGAAACGCTAAAAACAGAGCTATAACGAATAAAATACGACGTTTCCGAGTTTTACGTTAATTTAAGTTATAAAAATAAGTTTATAACTGGTATGAAGAGTAAAAATCACTGTTCATCAGAGGACATGAAATACAAAAATGTCATATTTTGATACGTCGTCTTAATACGAAAGCGTGGACATAAGAAACGCAAAAAACGGACTTGAAACGTGAAAGTTATGTCATTTTTACCAAAGATATATTTATAAACGTTTTAACTTTATAAATATGATTTCACTAAAACAATTAGATGGTGATTAGCTATATAGAATTATATATGGTTGTAGTTACCCAATGTTGTAACATCCGAGAATTTTCGGATTTTTAGTTAACTATTTTATCCTTTGACTTTTAGGGTCTGGCTTGACTTATAAGAACGACTATCTAAATCACGTTTTCACAACTCGGACTCTAGAGCAATTCGATGTGAAATGACATTCCAGACAACTTTTCAGTTTTGCCCGAGACCTGGAAACGAGCCAAAAAGGGCTAAAACAGCACCGCAAAGATTATACGGACAACATACAACGCGGACACACAAAAATAATTAAATTTTTTTTAGTTATCAGTATTTATTTAAAAAAATATTAAATAAATTAGTCATCATTTTAATTAAAAGCGTTGTTGATAACGCGACTACTCGAGCTTAAATCCATTTTTATTTCGGACGAGGCAAAACCGGTCCACAAAATGAATAACAGATATTTTATTAAATATTATAAAATATTTATGAAATACTATCAAGTGAATACTCATTTTTATCAGAAAAAAGATTCAAAAAACAATGGCGCAAGTTTCGAGATTTGAATCGTCCGTTAAATCGTTCAAATGAGTCCCGAACCGCTTCTATCAAAAAGTATATTAAAAATATTACACTTTCTACCCCCCATCTATTAATAACATGTCACTTTTCTTTATAGTTTATATATATATATATATATATATATAAATTACACATTTCATTTCATTTTC
>BQNB010047407.1:0-43137 GCA_026074375.1 Tanacetum coccineum | reverse complement strand
ACGACTAGTGAAATTGAAACCTCGTTTAAGCTTGGATTCTGATTTGAATGAAGCAAATATATTTTTGATAATCTATATCTACGAAATAAAAGCAACAATTAAAATTGGACAATTAAACAATTAAACAAATACGAGAAACAAATAAAACACGATGATTAAGCAAATAGACTAGAATTAAACCCTAAGATTGCAAACTAATTTTCTACACCTAAATTAGGATAAAAGAAAATTTTAAGAAAAATAAAAATATTTTTTAGATTATTTTTGAATTTTTTATCAATTAAAAACTATTTAATTCTAATTACATCCTAAAAATAAAAAAAATAGAAAATAATTGAAATTATATTTTTCCTAAGTAAAATAACTAAAAAGAAAATTTTAGAAAAAGGAATTACTATTTTTGGCTTTTTAGATTAAAAGATATGATTTTTCTAAAATTTAAACTAATTAAAAACTATAAAAATAATAAAACTATTAAAAATAAAATCCTAAAAAGTTTATAAAAATTACACTAAATAAAGAAAATGTGCAGAAGTTTTATAAAAATAAAAGCCCTAATTTTTATCTTTTTAATAAACTTTAATTAAACTAATTTAAATCTAAACCTAATTACTAATTAGAGCTAATAAACTTAATTAAATACTTAACTAAGGACTAATGGTGCAAAAACCTAAAGGACTAACGGGGAAACTAACTAACTAATAGGGACTGAACCTAAAGGACTTGTTTTAAAAGTTTCAATTCCTACCCTGAGGCTAACCCCCGACTACAAACTAAATCCAAATAAGCCTTAAAAATAAGTTGAGAACAAAAAGTGCTTAAAATTAAAAACTTATAAAATCAAAGTTGGAGATCAAGCTGGTGTGAGCAACTTTAACAAAAGCACAATAAGCTAAAAACCATTAATAAGCTCTAAAAGAGCTTATTAATAAGCTGAACTCAGAAAGTAAGGGTTTCCCCTTGGTTTCACTTACAAGCTTATAAAAAACTCAATTTAAGCTCATTTTCAAAAACAAAAGTAGTTCTATAAAGCTTATAATGTGTTTTAACTAATTAGAAAGCGATTAAAAGCTTCAATAATACTAGAACCTTCCTGAAGATTGAATGACAAAATGCTAACTTCAGAAATAAACATGAAAAAGCAACAAAATCCAGTTTTAAGCTCAAAAACTCAATAAGCAAATATAGAAGCTAATCTCTTGGTAACTTACTTAACAACTATAAAACTATAAATCTAAATGAAAAGATCTATTCTTATAAGCTAAAAATCAGAATTTAAAAGCTACTTTAATCTACCTACTGTTTTGGTCTTTTGGTTTTCAGTGACTTTTAAAAGCAAGATTTAAACTAGCAAAATAAGCTGGAAATGGAAATTAAGCAGTGACTAATCCTAAGCTATATGAAAACTAAAACAATCCTAAATCTAAGCTTCTAATTCCTATTTTATCTAGCCTAAAATGAAACTTAAAGTTCAGCAGTACTAACTGATGTTAGTACTGCTGATGTAATTGGCACAAACAAGGACCAATAGTGGCAGTCACCGCTGATGTTTGGGATGCAACACTAAACACTCTCTATGGTGTGGATAAACACAAAAAAACCATCAAAGCCTAGAGACCTAACTCAAAAATAATGCCAACTAATTTTAAGCCTAACGTACCTGGTGCTGGAACCCAATAAATAAGCCATACTTTTGAATTTAGCAAACTAACTTATACAAAAACTCCTTCTAGTGATCTTAAAATAAACTAAGCTATCTCATCAATTGCACATCTTCTTTGACTTTTAAGGTCAAACTGTCCTACACCAAACACCCCTTATAATTTTTTACTGATCAAAATCTACTACTATTTGAAATCTACTTAACATACTCTTATTACCAGATAATAATTGACTAAAACAAGCTTAACTACAAATTACAACAACTGAATAAACCTAGAAATCTAAAATCTAAAATATGCTAATGATATTTTTGGCTTTTATGGTTTTTAAAGACAGAAACTGAAAATCTAAGATTAATAACTATAATGCTGAAAACAGATGTAAACCTATAACTATTAGCATAAAGAGAACAAAAAGCTAATTAAGCATTAAAATAAAGCAAATAAGACCGTTTAACTATGAAGCAAATGTTATAAGTATAGAAAATTAAAGGGAAAACTAAGGAAACTTACTAAATCCTCTAGCTGAACAAGAGGAACCAAATATGGCAGCTACAAGCTCTCCTAGCTTATGAATAAGCTAGGAGTAAAGTCTTTGGGAGCTCTTCCAAATTAAGCTCCCCTTCCAAAAGCTATAATCCATTAAGTTTAAGGTAAATAGGTATTTTTTTATAAAAAAAGGGCTTTTTTAAGGAAGTATAGAAGGTATGATTAAGACTAAGTTGAAGCTCTATTTCATCTAAATAAGACATGAAAGAGGCTTGTTGAACTTAGCCTTAAATCAATAAGAAAAATGAGATCTTATAATTTAAACAAAAGTGCTTGTGAGAGATTAAAAACAACCAAATTTCATTAATAAAAAGATTGATTACAATACTTAAAAGGAAAGTTACAAGGTTTTCAAAGGAAAATTAAGCTAAAACTTAAATCTAAAAGCTACTCCCTATGTGTGTGAAGAGTGAGGCTCTATTTAATAGCCTTGATAGAAAACATTCTAGGCCTGAAATCTTGTTAGAAAAGTCCGCTCCCAAACATACTCAACTCACTCAGCCATCAAATCAAACCAATCATTGTGTCTTTGTTTTTGCCGTGATCACTAAGTGACCTCACCGTGATTGCCAAGTCTGGCAATCCCTGAGAGGCTCACTTTGCTCCTTCTCTGAGTAGAAATAAGTAACAAACCCACATTCTTTGGTGCTACTTTGCTAAGTCCCGTGTCCTAAGCTTGAGAGTAGCTAATTGATTCCATTATATCACAAATTGTCCCCTGTGGCCTGCCTTTGTAGTAAACGAGCTCTTGATTGTCCATTATAGCCATCAATGTCCATTTGCCCTCTCTTTTACTCTGGATTGAGAAAGGGGAAGTAAAGGTAAACAAAACCACCTTTCGCGCACCAAATATGTTTAACTGAAAGAGTAAAATTCCAGTTGAAGTTTTAAGTTATTGACAATTACTAGCCCCTATCTTCTTATCCCTTTGTATATAAATCAAGTTTGAAATTTGCAAGATTAGTTCCCTTGTGGTTTATAAAGAAAAAGAGTTGGGCTAATGGTTTGGCATTATGGATCTGTGAGGCCCATATAGGGAGTTAGGAACATTTATTGTGACATTCTCTAAAAGTTGAGGGTTATTTTGAAATATTTTTATTCTTGTAGACTTTTTGTTGCTGGAGTTTGACTTATTCTGGCTTTGCTTCTGGCTTTTGTACACTCTTCCGTTCTCATGTCCGTAATTGCCCGTTGTTTAGACGGTTTTCTTGTGATTTTTGATATATCCGTTCCTGCACACCTACAAATACAAATACAAGCATATTGTTGCTATTTTTAGTCTGTTTTGGGTTTAATTGGGCTATTTTAAGCATAAATGGATATGTGTATTTAACACTTATCAAAAACAGTTTTAAAAGAAAAATGATTGATTATTTTTGAAAAACCCCAAAATTTATGAAACCCTAATTAATTTAAAAAATGATTTCACAGCAGACCTGGCTCTGATACCATGAAGAAATTATGAATTTTATTATAAAAACTACTCAAATCTCAATTTGAGTATCAACAATTACACAGAAACTGATCTCAATCAGATGAATCAAACCAAACAATCCACCACTGCTACTCACTACATCAGTTGTGGATCTATTATCTAGATTGATAATAGTTCTATTACTAACGAAACAATAACAAGATAAGATGATCAATAGCAATTAGGGTGTTACAACTTTTTAGAGAGAGAGATGAACGAATTTAGAAGAGAGAAAGAGGAGAAGGAAGGATTAGAATCAACAATAAGCTGGAAGACCAGCTTTTATAGTCTTGATCACTGACATTAAATAAATCCCACTTGACACAATAAGCCCTCCATCTTTAAAGAATTTTAATCATGAGCCCAAAGTTACTTTAAACTGAGAATCAAGAAATGACACAGTTAGTCCCTGAACTATTATTTACCAAAAGAGATTATATTTTAACAGATAATTTCAAAAAGCATAAAAAGTCGAGACTTACCTACAAGAGACTTTTAGGATACACTAAGATGGAACTGAAGAAACTCCGATTATCCCAGACCCAACACTCCACCCAACACTCCCAAAAACAGGAACACGCATCCCTCGTTCAACTTTCATCTGAATATTAGACAATGCCGGCCTCGGAGAGCACAGGTCCCACTAAAATTCATCGTATTTGACTTCTATCACCATGTTTTAGGAACATGCCAACTCATGGAAACACGATCGTTGCGTCTTCTTGCAACTCTTCCTCCTGTAACAAACCAAACCATCATATATAAAAATATGAACAAAAGAAAAAAGAATAGAAAAAGTTACCCTAAAAAAAAAAACCATGTCGTAGTGTGCCTTTGAAGTTGACAACCGTGTCCGTTTGCATTAACACTCACCTATAACCGCTAGTCCAAGTTTAGCTTGCGCCGACCATAATACTGAAATGTACCATCAAATACCGGACATTGGCTGCAACCACAACCGAGATTAGGTTGACATGCCGTAACCTCCAAATACTAATGATGCAGGAAAAAAAATAAGCAATTGCAAACACCCCTAAATGAAAATTTGACACCGCTTGAATGCAAATGAAAATTCAAGCTCAAACACGTAGACAATACCACTATGCACCAAAGAATGAATGCGCTAGTCTTCAATGACAAATAGAATTATGCAAAACACCTTAACTCACCCTATATCTTACAAAGTAAATATACTAATAAAAGACTAAACTTTTGTTTCCTCGTCTCTTGTTGCCATCATATTCATGTTAGCAAGTTAAGTTAGGAGAATATTGCGTTAACTACTTTAACTATGAATACTTTATATCTTACAATTTGGCATGGCGAAAAAATTTATATCAATTAATGATTAACAATGGCTAAAATTATATGTCTGAATATGATTTGCTGCAACATTGGATGGAAATTCATAGGCAGAAAAATATGAGATTGATTCAAATTGCATAAATAATACATTTATAACTATGGAAACATCTTCAATCAAAGTTATTGTTGAACGGCTTCAATTAGCTAAATGTGAACTTTTATAAAAATAGAGAAGTCAACAGTAATTATATAACAGGGTAATGTTCAAAGTTTCTTGACCAGTCCCATAGATTCAGCTAACCAAATCTTATTCTACTTGTAAATCTATATTTGTTAAGTTCTTGCCATTCAATAAAAATTAGCCCCCAAAAATAGTAAAGGATTAATTTAAGATACTCACCTTTTTGTAAGCAAATAAGCAAATCCAAAAATCCCAGCAAATAAGGAAATCCGAATCCTAAAAAAACTTGTAGCAAAAATCAATAAACCATAAACACCATTAATAAAATAAAAATTCAGAAAAAGAAACCCAAAATCATTTATCAATTTTATGTAACAAATTTTAATACACAAACCTATTATAAATAAAACATTGAATTTTTATAATAATAATAAAAAAAGTAAACCTGGTTCATTAGGGTGTATGACCCCGTCGTAATCCTTGCTACACCACCGCCGCATCTTCCCTCCCATCAGAATCGACGATATGACGATGTATTATTATAGAGAAGAGAAGAAACGATCGTGTCTAATGTGTAGGCTATGTGTGTGTTTTTTCTAGATGGTTTAAGAAACTGTGTAGAAAAGAAAAGGGTTGGGTCCGAGGCAAGGCTAAGCAATTGGGGTGGTTTCTAGGCCGGGTCAGTCGGTGTGATAACCGGTAACTTTTCTTGGGTTAAGTATTATAAAATATTGTGATTTTATATCGGAGTCTTTCGACGGATTTGGGAGAGTTATAAGTATCGTAAGAGAATCACTTTTGATTCGTCCTATTCTGTTTTGAGTTGTTAAAGTGGTCTTTCAGTGCTTTCCGGGAAGTTCCCGCAGTTTAATGAAAATCGTACATCAACGCCATACCGGCAAACGACAGTTAATTTGTGAATGATTTTAAAGTAGCTTTGAGAAGCGTTAATGAATTTATGGTTAAGGTAAATACAATATTATAAACAAAAAACGTGGTCTAAGTACGTGAATCATGGAGCGTGAGTGTAAAATTATAAGACAACGGTACGTTTTTATCCGTGAAATTTTGAGTCAAGCGAGTATCGGTCGTAAAAAGTGAAATTTTGTGACGAAGTCAAAAGTAACCCCCAAGAAAAAAAAAAAAAATGTATTGTTTAAGTCAAGAAACTTTAAATTTGGGAGGAAGGTTTTGGTTTGATTTAAATTAAACTTGTATTTTGGTCCTGACACGCCCGGTAAATATTCAAAATGAAATTTAGGAAGTTTTAGTGGGAAATGTATCGTGTACATACCCTAGATTAGATCGAAAAAATGATCTTAAACTCATTAAAAATATTAACTAAACCTCGGTAACGTTTTAAATCATCAACTGTGAACTTTAAAAGTGAACCCGACAGAACAGTAAGAACCCGAACCCCTCCTAGGATCCTAATTCGGACGAGTAAGGCTATAGGGAGCAAAATGGCTATTTTCTAGCAATGTTATCTCAAAATAGTACCCATATATTCTTTCCACCACCTTATCATTCATTCAAGCATTTCAAATTAAAAAAAATCTCTTTCTTCTCTCTTAGTATTGTTTGGAACGAGCACACCAGAGGGTCAAGAAACATAAAAAATTTTCAAGGTCTAGCAAGAACACAGGTTAATAATCAATAGTGGGTTGATAGTTAGTAGTTTCGGGTCATAGAAAAGATATTCGGGTTTGTTTTCTTCGCGTCAAAACCGAACCAAGAACCTTCAAACTTGTAAGTTTTTTAAATTTAAAAATTAAGTTGTACTTTGTGTTCATAGTGGATAACCTAAACTGACTAGTTGTTGTCAAGCGGATCCGTCGTAAAAAATCGAATCTTGAAAACAAATATGAAAAGGTGTCGTTTGGGGTCAACTTGATCAAGGAAAAAGTGAAATAAGGATTTGACACTTTAAATTTTGGTTGTTGTGGTAATTTTATTTTAAGATTTAGAAGCTTATTTATTGGCTATTCTTAAATTTTGCTAATAATAATAAGCTAGATATAGCTTATTTGGTTTTGGCTAGTTGTATTATGGCTCGGCCGCAAACATCACTCGCTCATTGATGGTTGTTTGTTTTGCTCTCTCGGTCCCGACAAAGAATGTGGCTAGAACCATTTGGTTTCAGCTTATATTTCGAGCTTATGGCTTATCTATGTTTTGGCTTATATTTCGAGCTTATGGCTTATTTTCGTATCAGCTTATATTTCGGCTTATAGCTTATTTAGTTTTGGATTTGGGCTTAATGTATTTTTGGCCTTTATATTAGCTTATTACTTAATTTGGGGTTTTCGCCCAATGTTTGGGCTTATAATTATTGGCTATGGCCCATTTGATTCGGCTTAATTGGATTTTGGTTATTTGGGATTAGCTCATTTTGGGCTATAATAAGTATATTGGATTGACCTTAAATAAAGTTATTGACTTTTGAATGGTTTGGGCTATTTAAAAAAATATGGACTTTGTCTTAACGATCGGGCTAAATATAAAAACCTTAATGGGCCATAAGGCCCAATGACTAGTAAATGGACTTATGGACTCAAATCGGATTTTTAAGTGACAAGTTGGACTTAATAAAAATTTATGGACTAACATTGGGCTTCCGGGCCCAAGAGGGAAAAAATAAATGGTTTGGATTTCTAAGAATGAATATATGGATTATTAATAGTGACGGAAGTGGAAGATGATTTAAATTGGATATTTTTGTCACATTTGGATAAACGCGTTAAAAGTATGAACTTTTTAGCATTTTGTCAGAATTTTTAGAAATATCGTGGAAAGATATTGAAATGTAAAGTTTGGAAACCTTGGGAAACTTTTTCAAGCAAACGGGTCATGTTGAGATTTTGTGAAATGTGCCACACTTAGAAATGATATGTAATAATTATTTTGTGTCAATTCAACTAAAGGACAAAAAGGGTGACTTTTGTAAATATTAAGTGCTAAGATTTAACGATTGAACATGTACGTACCAAGATGATGAAGATTTTATACTTAACCCGTTTAGCCCGGTAAAGAGACGAAAAAATAAAATATTCTTATTTTATTATATATATAATATATATATAAAATATCTAAAAATAATTATATAACCTTAATCGTTGCGAAAGTATTTATTGAATCCTTGAACACCCACTAATTCTCGTCAAGTTCTCTGTACCTTTGGTCAATGTTGTTTCATTTCGTTGTTGGCTAAGTTTTAGAGTATTTTTGTGTCGATGTTCACTTGGCCCAAGTGCACTGAGTCATTTTGTGTAATTACCACACAATCATGTTAACTAGATAAAAGATTTTTCAAATGGAATAATGGTGTTTGTAATGAGGATTTGGTAGAGTTAAAGACAAACCTTGTACAATAAGGCAATTTTGTACAACAGTTAATAAGATAAAATTAATGTTAGGTCCTGGCCGGGTACCGTTGTGCGTTGTAGAGGTTATTTGGTGCATTGAGTAGAGATTGTTTGGTTCGTTGTTGTAAGATTTCCAATGATGGGTTATTAACATCCTGTGAGGTGAGTTCTCGTAACCCCACTTTTTTAAATCTTTTTCGTTGGGGGAATGATACTCAAATGTGTTTTGAACTGTTTTCTAAACTGTGTGAAACGTGGTTTTGTTTTTGGGACAATTATGTGCTTATGACTGCTATGTGAATATTATGTGGTACGATATGCTGTGTGATCTTTCTGTGTGGTTCTTCACCCTAAATATAGCTCCAGCTTGTTAGGATCTAGGACTAGATAGATCTTCTAGCCTTTGTGAATGTATAGTACTTATGTAATCACAAGCACATACGTGAGAGACTCTAGCAAATCTGTTAGAAGGAAATGAAGGAATCAGATCACTTGCTCATTCACTTCATAATCTGAAACATGATCTTGTGTACCTTGCATTTTAATTTTAGTTCCGTGTGTACCTGCAGGTGAGTCCAGTTTTAAAACGATTATAACCTATTGAATCAGTTAATATCAAGGTCAAAGTACCAACTCATGACCAAATTCCCTGAACATTAGGTTTATCTTCTAAAATCTCAGATTCAGGTTTCTTCTATCACCCTCTTTTTGGTAGATAATAAACCCTATTAAGGCTGCTGATTTGAAGCATACCCAACTAATAACCGTCCATCACTTTAAACCCTCAAATTTTCCCAAATAGTCACTTGTATTACGGATAGTTACTTGACCCACAAGTTTTAAGATGACTTATCAAGAGGACCTTCCAGATATCAATTTCATAAGGTTATTTATTATGGGGATTAGTTATAGATACCTGTATAAAACATAACATGCCAGTGCTAACACACAGCCTCAGGTCCAAAACAAGGTAGGTAATATAAGAGTCTTGCCAACATGTTCTAGCGTCCTCTATAAGAGTCCTATTTTTCCTCTCAGCAACCCCATTATGTGTGAGGGTTTCCAGGTGCTAAAACAAATCCCTCTAAATCTTTTTCCCACAAAGTTCAATAAAGTTTTGCATTTTTGAAACTCTGTCCCATTATCACATAAAAGAGACACACCTTATTCCTTTAACCTTTTTATCAGCTGTTTCTATAAAGGTAATGAATTTCTTTAAGGACATAAAAATGTTTCCTCCTTAGTACATCAAAAAGAAAGTCCAAGAAAACCTGCTAATGTCATCTGTAACCACTAAAGAGTAGTAATTCAACTGGTCATACCTCCTGATATTGTTAAGTACCAAAAAGGTCCATATGCATCAACTGCAGAGTATCAGTATTTTTTATATAAGTTCTCTTACAACACAAATATGCTTATAGAAGCCCTTATTTTGATATCCTTTTGCAAGCAACAACAGTTGTTGTTTCATATGGTGAACCCCTAGAGAGGTAACCCCATCAACCAGACCTTCCAAGCTAACTGTTGATTGTTTTTGAGTTCACAGAGCCAAATCTTCATTTGCCATCTGGTGGATTTCATCTAAGGATGCATTTGCTACGAAGCAGTAAACTCTTTGTCTGGTGCCAAGTCTGAGATGTGGAATGTGAAGAGATCAGTTTCCCTAGTATTCTAGTACCAACCTGACATGCATCCGGCAATTGGATTCTTCCGGAAAGCACCAACAATCGTGTCTTTTGAGAGAAACATTGTTCATTTTATCACAAATTCAAATATTTGATACAGAAAACAAGTTAAAGTGCTTGCATGCTCTTCAACATAGTAGACAATTTTCAAAGTCAAGCTTTGAAGTCCCGTAAGGTTCCTTTCTGATATTCTATCCATCTCCACCTCCAAATTTTAACGATGCCCTCCCTTATCTGCCCCAAAATCATCAAGTTTTTTCCTATTTTTCCTGTCCATACTTCTTAGAGCAACCACTGTCAACTATACCAATGTCATTATCTTACTAGATCACCCTACAAATCAAACAACAAAGCCATTAGAACACTAGAGAGACCCCAAGCCATTCTGACTTGATCCGCTTGTGGATCATATAAGTGTGAAACCATGTAGGAATGACGAGATCCCACCATTACTCTTGGAACCCCCAAAATTGAGTCGTGTATTCCACCAAGAGTAACCTGCTGATCATTAACAAGCATTCCCCATCGTCCCTGCTAATCAATAGGGTCATTTATATAGACAATTCGTAATAAAATACAGATGAAGGCTGAAAAATGTCTAGCAGCAGGATTAAGGCCAACCAGCAGAAACTGTCTAACCAGCAGAAATAGTATGCTGAGTCTTTAGACCAACCAGCAGGATGTGTTCTATCAGCAGGAGACTGCTGGTCTGTTTCTCTAAGGCAGCAGGGATCAGATCTATCAGCAGAGAACAGATGCTGACGAATTTTCCGACTACCAGCATGAACAGATGCCGCTTTAGATTTACAAGGGACAGAATCTACACAGTTATATAAAGTCACAATCTTAATCAAATGCAATTTACAGCCACTAACAAACATTTCTTAACAAACTCAACGGCAACAAAATTGTTTTACACACTTCCTATTGTTCACCCACGGCTATTCCGCTTTTTATTACAAATAATCCTAGGAGATTTTAACATCTCCCGAACAAGATAAACTAGAACTGCCAGGAGTAGAATTTGGGTCTTCACATCAGACTCTGCAAAGTCTGGATATCAAACGCAGGTTGGATGTCTATTGGTCTGGGTTCTTGAGGCCTGAAATCACAGGATGGCATGGTCATCAGAGTCTGAAGATTGTCACTGTTAGAACAAGAGAACAAAGTCATTTAGAGATTCTGAATAGTATCAAATGTTTGTTATCAGACTTGAACCATAACTTAACCTTTGTTTCCTCAATGTCAGAACTTGGTATGGGCTTAGGGCAATATAAGTTTCCAGTTATATAAGTTAGAGGGAACAACAAAATGCATTTCCGCATCTTGTGTTATTGATCTGATAAGTAACACGCCCCGGATCCTTATTCCGCTGCGACCCATTTTGGGGGTGTTACAACAAATCAAACACTTCGTCTTTTCCAAAGTACTCTTTAAATCCTAGACCAATTTTAGTTCTTGTAGACATAGAGCTATTTCTCAACTTTTTTAAGTTCTTAGAAGACTCCTTCCATTTTTCAAATCTAGCTAATGTCGCTTCAAACTTAACTTCCCATTCTTTCTTTTCTTTTTGTGCCTGATCATGTAATTTTTCAGTATAACTTAGTGTGTTAGCGGTGTTTTCTAGATTAGCAGATAAGACCCTAATCTTGTCTTCTAATGCAATCTGAGTTTTATGGTACCAATCTTTTTGTGATTCTAATGTTTTAACAGCATTTTGATATGCCTGAACTTTAATGTAACAATCATTATACAATCTATCAAGATTATTATACATATTATTAAGATCATTAAGTTTAGAATCACAACCAAGGGGACAATTTTGTACCTTAGGAGAAATCCTCATCATAGCAAACTCAGCAGCAGCCTTAGAAGCATCAACACCACCATTATCAGCATGAAGTCCAGCCATCATCCCATATACTTTCTCAACCTCACCCGTCTTGTTTTCTGCCGCATGATCTGACCAATTCACCATGGAATCAACTGAGACCAAAGCTTTTGGTTCGTCTGACTTAACTTCTGTGACCTTAAAGGCAGAATACCTAGCCTTATCATCAACTGTCTTCACATTACACTCCCTAGCAAAATGCCCCAATTGGAGACATTTGTAGCATCGAACCTTCCTTCTGTCAAATCTGGCAGGTTGCTGATTATTGTAGTTCATCTTTCGTCCTGCCTTCTTCTCAAACCTGTTAATCCTCAAAGAGAGCATAGCCATTTGCCACTTCAAATCCAGTTCTTCCATCTCCAACTGATCAACCTGGTCAAAGTCTTCATAGATCATTTCTTGATCTGGTTCATTTTCAGCAACAAAAGAATGCAAAACACATTCCATTATGTTGTCAGAACGACCAGATGTCTGAGAAACTGATGAAACAAAATTCTGCTGATCAGAATAAGTAGACTTTGAGTGAGAGCTGGCAGCTCCAATGAAAGCAGAATGAGTGGGAGCAGCAGCAGCTTTCACACCATAACTATGACCAATTCTGACATCAAGTTCAAGTGACCTTAGTTTGTTATACAGGTCATCAAAGCTCATTGATTCAAGGCCTCCTCTTGTTTTTAATGCCAAGGCAACTTGTGACCACGAAGAGGGGGGAATTAAGAGGGACTATAGTAATCCCAGAACCCCACAACAGAATGGGGTTGCTGAGAGGAAAAATAGGACTCTTATAGAGGCTGCTAGAACCATGTTGGCTGACTCTAAATTACCTACCATGTTTTGGACTGAGGCTGTTAGCATGGCTTGCTATGTTTTAAACAGGGTGTCTATTACTAATCCCCATAATAAAACACCTTATGAATTGATATCTGGGAAGGTTCCTCAGATAGGTCATCTTAAACCTTTTGGGTGTCAAGTAACTATCCTTAATACAAGTGACCATTTGGGAAAATTTGAGGGTAAAGCTGATGAAGGTTATCTTGTTGGTTATGCTCCAAATAGCAAGGCCTATAGGGTTTATAATTTAACTAACAAGAGGGTAGAGGAAACCATGAATCTGAGATTTTTAGAAGATAAACCCAATGTTCAGGGAATTGGTCATGAGTGGTACTTTGACCTTGACTATTTAACTGATTCATTAGGTTATACTCGTTTTAAAACTGACAAAGAGGAAAACACCAACAAAAAACCTGCAGGTATACAAGAAACTAATATAAATGCAGGTACACAAGATCATGACTCAGATTCAGAAGTAGATGAGCAAGTGATAGTGGTTCCTTCATTTCCTTCTAACAGTTTTGCAGGTCCTTCATCAAGCAATGGTCCTAGTGTTATGGAACGCAATGCAGATTATGCAGAAGAGCTTGCTAAGCTTCAACGACAAGAATATGAAGCTAAGGACGCAGCTGCACGATATGGTTATTTGTTCTCACAAGAAACAGCAGAAATACTAAGTCAAGCTGAAGCTGAAATTCGAAACCAAGGTGTTTCTGCTGATAGGGATCCTGCTGGCATTGATTCTGCTGGTGGTGTATCTGCTGGTAGTACTTCTGCTGGTAGTGATCCTGCTGGTGGTAATCCTGCTGGTAGTCTTCAACCTGCTGGTAGTTATGAACCTACTGGTAAGGGCAATCCTGCTGTCAGTACATCTGTTTCTGCTGACTTCATTCCTGTACTGGTCAATCATTGGGCTCCAGTTGAAAAACACTAATAAACAAAAAAAAAACAAAAACACCAACCCCCCATGATTTCCAGTCCCTTCTGATGTGTGCAAGGATCAACTCTCATCTGGCATCTTCACATCTTCCTCTTATGATGATGATTTTAGTGCTACTCTTACAAATTTAGCACCTGCTGTGGAAGTGAATCCAGTTCCTACAATAAGGGTGAACACAATTCATCCTCAGTCACAGATTATTGGTGATCTTGCTTCTCCAGTTCTGACAAGAAGCAGAGCTCAAAAATCCAAGTTTGGTGAAAGTGCTTTCATTGGATATATTCAAGATCAACAAAGGACCAATCATACAGACCAACTTCATTGTCTGTTTGCTTGCTTCCTTTCTCAGTTAGAACCAACTAGTATAGCTAAAGCACTTGAGGATCCTGATTGGGTTGCTGCTATGCAAGAAGAGATGCAACAGTTCATCAACCAGAAAGTATGGACACTTGTCCCTTTACCTGATGGCAAAAATGCAATAGGGACAAAATGGATTTTGAAGAACAAGAGGGATGCCAGAGGAATAGTTGTAAGGAATAAAGCAAGGTTGGTTGCACAGGGACACAGACAAGAGGAGGGCATTGATTATGATGAGGTATTTGCACCAGTGGCCAGAATAGAGGCAATCAGACTATTTTTGGCTTTTGCTTCTTATATGGGCTTTCTGGTATATCAGATGGATGTTAAGAGTGCCTTTCTCTATGGAGAAATTGAAGAAGTGTATGTCACTCAGCCTAAAGGCTTTGAAGATCCTTTACTTCCCAAAGCATGTGTACAGAGTGGTTAAAGCTTTGTATGGACTCATCAAGCACCAACCCACAGACAAGCAAAAAAGAACCGAATAATAAGTCTAGAGCCTGGTAACAAGATTCTCTTCTTTTCTTTACAACACAATACAGAAAAAGGTACTATTGTCAAGACACGTTCATCAAGAAAGGATTCCAGGGATATACTTTTGTATAGGTTTATGTGGATGACATCATTTTGGGTCAACCAATAAAGCCTGGTGTGAAGAATTTGAGGTGTTGATGAAAGGAGAATTTGAAATGAGTGCTATGGGAGAGATGAATTTCTTCTTAGGTCTACAGGTGAAACAGTTGCCTGATGGTATTTTTATCAGCCAAGACAAGTATGTTAAAGACATGCTTACAAAGTTTGACATGGAATCTGTAAGAACTGCAACAACACCCTATGAAGCTGCTAAGACCAAATTGAAAGATGAAACTGATCCTCCAGTTAATGTACATTTGTACAGATCCATGATTGGTTCACTTATGTATCTCACAGCTTCAAGACCTGACATAATGTTTGCAGTTAGTGCTTGTTCCAGACATCAAGTTACTCCACTGACTTCTCATCTGAATGCAGTCAAGAAGATTTTCAAGTATCTAAAAGGGCAACCAAAATTAGGCTTGTGGTACCCTAAAGATTCTCCTTTTCAGTTGGAAGCCTACAGTGACAGTGATTATGCTGGTTCTCATGGTGATAGGAAATCCACTACAGGTGGATGTCAATTTCTGGGCAGAAGGTTAATTTCATGGCAGTGCAAGAAGCAGACTATTGTGGCTACTTCTTCTACAGAAGCCGAGTATGTTGCTGCTGCTAGCTGCTGTGCACAGGTACTCTGGATTCAGAACCAGTTGCTGGATTATGGATTCAACTTCATGAATACCAAAATCTTCATAGACAACCAGAGCACCATATGCATTGTGAAGAACCCAGTCTTTCATCAGAGGACCAAGCATATTGAGATTAGGCATCACTTTATAAGAGATGCCAATGAGAAGAACTTGATACAGGTGCTGAAGATTCACACCAATGATAATGTGGCTGATTTACTGACCAAGGCATTTGATGGACCAAGATTTGAGTATCTGGTGGTCCATATTGGAATGGTGAATCCCTCTTTCGTGAATTGAGGGGAGGTATAAGCCTAAGGGGAGGCTTGTTGTTGTATATTTGTATATTCTAACTTTCTTGCAGGTGGATATGTTGTTTTGTGGGATACTATTTTTCTGTGATTGCAGGTAGTCAATACTGCTGCTAGGTGTATATCCTTTCTGCTGGACGATTGGTTTCTGCTGGTCGTACTATGGTTCTGCTGGTAGTTATCCTTTCTGCTGGACGATTGGTTTCTGCTGGTCGTACTATGGTTCTGCTGGTAGTTATCCTTTCTGCTGGACGATTGGTTTCTGCTGGTCGTACTATGGTTCTGCTGGTAGTTATCCTTTCTGCTGCACGATTGGTTTCTGCTGGTCGTACTATGATTCTGCTGGTAGTTATCCTTCCTGCTGGATGCTTTGTTTCTGCTGGTAGCTATGGATTATGCTGCTGATTTTTTTAAGACTGGTTACTGCTGGTTGACTTTCTACCTGCTGGTCTTAAAAATAGAAGTTGCATAGTTTTTCGTTTTTTAAATCTCTATTATATGGTGTTTGGCGGTCACCACTTGCCTGAACAGGTGGCGTCCAAGTTGATTTTCACTCAATTACTTCAACTTCCAAGGTTAAAATTGTACCAATCAAATTAAAAGGTTAACTTTTCACACATTGGACACAATTAACCTAATTAATCCCAAATCAATTTTTCATCTTTCTCACACATACACCAAAATCATTTGCCTCTGTATACTCTGTATCATCAACCTAACTTCAATAATCACCAATGGCGGCACTCCAGTACAAAGATGATCACAACAAAATTACTTACTTAGGAAGGGAAAGCGGCAGCGAGGACTTCACTGATATCCTCAGCTATTTGGACCATTCTACATTAAGGTATGCTTTGACTCATGACCCTTCGGTCGTGTTTGACTCCTTAGTCAAACAATTTTGGGCAACAACTACTGTTCGCCCAAATGCTGCTGGGTCTCATGACCTAGTTGCAATGACCTAGTTGCAACTATAGACGGCCGTGAGGTGGTCGTGACTGAGTCACTAATTAGGGCTCAGTTACAACTTGACGATGCCAATGGCATATTTGACATGCCAATTGATGATATTCTTGAGGGTATGGGGGTTATTGGGTATCCGACAGGTAGAACTCTTACGTTTCTTAAGCACCATTTATCTCCTCAATGGCGATTTCTGGTGCATACCATTATGCATTGTCTGAGCCCTAAGTGTGGCAGTTGGAATCAATTTCCGAGTTCCATTGCCACAGCCCTTGTTTGTTTATCGACTGGTCGGGTTTATAATTTTTCTCGCTTTGTTTTAGAGGGGATGATTGGGAATATTAAGGCTACAAAGCATAAATTTTTAATGTACCCAAGATTTTTACAAATGATTGTGGCCATTCAGACTGCTGACCGAACCTCTAGACCAACATTTGGCTTTACTAAGAAAATGTTTACAAATATGAAATTTAAATGGGAGGGACAGCCAATACCATTAACACCCCCTATGCTTGCCATTGCTGCTGATGGCAATGATGATGCTGGTGCTGGCGATGCTGCTGATGAGGAAAATGTTGTTGCCCATGAAGCTGCTGGTAGTACAGCTGAGGCATACCCTGAACCTCACTCTCCTACGTTTTCCCCTGTTAGGGAATCAACAACGGAGAGGCAGCCTGAGACAGAATGGGTAGTCCCTAACCCTGTCTCACCTGTTACTAACTGGAGACCATGGCCTTCTGTTCCTGCACATACTCCCATTAGGGGTCCTACTCCTGAGCCTGCGTCTCCACCTACCCCGCCCGCTCAGTCCTTTATTTTTGAGGAACCCTTCGTGTTTGGCCCTGAACCCAGACCAGCTGGGTATGTGGACCCTGATACTATTGACCCAATCATTTTTGGCCCACAGCCCCGTCCCTATGATTTTGTTGACCCTGCTCTTGAGGAACCCGTTATCTTTGGTCCCCCACCTAGGCCTGACAACTATATTGAGCCTGAGGACATTGATAATCTCGTTTGAGTATAATAGAGAGATCCATAGAGGATCTGTGATTTTTATATTTGTTTTTCTTTATTGTATATTGTTTTGTTTCGCTTCAACAAATTGTTAGAGTCTCTCACGTATATACTTGTGATTAATAAAGTACTATACAACCACAAAGGCTAGAAGATCTATCTGTTTGATCAATCCAATGTATCCAGAGCAGGAGAGAGCCTCTGATAAAGAAGAATCAGTATTACCCAATCAAAACTTGTTCTCTACATCTTTAATGTATGTCAGACCCTGCTACTTATTCCTACTCAGTCACCATTCACTTATCCTAACCCTAATACATCTGCTTCGTCTTCATTCACTCAAGATGATACTTCAATGCCTTAATCATATGCGATCACCGTCATTCACTCAGCATGATACCTTCATGACTGAACCATACAAAACCAATGCCTACATTCACGTAATTGCTTTCTCACACCCTGTGTTCACACTCAACATTACTCATCCTGCACAAACTAACTCTGATGGTCAGCGGACCTTGTAATGTCAAGTCACTAATAGTTTCAACAGTTCCCAAACAGCCACTATCTTGCCAACATGCCAAAATTTCCTTATCTAGAGAAGCGAAAAAAAAAAATTTGAGATATGGGCTATGAAGGATGGAGTATGGATACAGAATGATGTTCATAATCTTGGAGGATTCGTTCAGCAAGGGAACAACCCAAAGTGGTTTGGGAAAAGGTGCATAAAGGGAAATACAAATTTTCATGCCTCTTTGTTCTTGATGAACATGTTGCTGTACAAAGGGAGAATAAGGTGAGAACCTTGTTGCTTCAGGCTCTACCTGAAGATCATATGCCCGATTTTCATCATTATGATGATGCAAGGGATATCTGGATGGCAGTTAAGGCTAGGTTTGGTGGGAATGAAGAATCAAAGAAGATGAAGAAGACTATGCTCAAACAGCAGTTTGCAGAATTCTCTGTGACAGAAGAAGAAGGCCTACACAAGGGTATGACAGGTTTCAAAAGATTCTGGTCAGTTAAATCAGAAGTGCAGTCAGGTCCAGACAATGATGACGCATCAACTGAAGTTTCTAAGAGAGCCGTCCATTCTTCCGTGGTCGCAAGTGCTATGGCATTAAGAAAAAACAAGAGGTGGCCTTGAGTCAATGAGTTTTGATGACCTGTATAACAAACTAAGGTCACTTGAACTTGATGTCAGAATTGGTCATAGTTATGGTGTGAAAGTTGCTGCTGCTCCCACTCATTCTGCTTTCATTGGAACTACCAGCTCTGGCTCAAAGCCTACTTATTCTGATCAGCAGCGTATTGTTCCATCAGTTTCTCAGACATCTGGTCGTTCTGATAACTTAATGGAATGTGTTTTGCATTCTTTTGTTGCTGAGAATGAACAAGATCAAGATATGATCTATTGAAGATTCGACCAGTGTTGATAGTTTGGAGGTGGAGAAATGGACTTAAAGTGGCAAATGGCTATGCTCTCCTTGAGGATTAACAGGTTTGAAAAGAAGGCAGGACGAAAGATGAATACAATAATCAGCAATCTGCAGATTGACAAGAGGAAAGTTAGGTGTTACAAATGTCTTCAATTGGGACATTTTGCTAGGGAGTGTAATGTAAAGACAGTTGATGATAAGGCTAGGTATTCTGCCTTTAAGGTCACAGAAGTTAAGTCAGACGAACCAAAAGCTTTGGTCTCAGTTGATTCCATGGTAAATTGGTCGGATCATGCGGCAGAAAACAAGACTGGTGAAGTTGAGAAGGTATATGGGATGATGGCTGGGCTTCATGCTGATAATGGTGGTGCTGATGCTTCTGATGCTGCTGCTGAGTTTGCTATGATGGGGATTTCTCCTTGGTACAAAAATTGTTCTCCCTTGGTTGTGATTCTAACTTAATGATCTAACTAACATGTATAATATCTTGGTAGATTGTAAATGATTGCTACATTAAGTTCAGGCATATCAAAAGCTGTTAAAAATATTAGATCACAACAGATTGGTACCATATAAACTTCAGATGCATTAGAGAAAAGATTAGGGTTTTATCTGCTAATCTAGAAAACACCACCAACACACTGAGTTATACTGAAAATTTACATAATCAGGCTCAAAAAGAAAGAAAGAATGGGAAAGTTATAGTTTGAACGCGACATTTAGCTAAGTTTTTGAAAATGGACGGAATCTTCCACGACTTGGAAAAGGTGAGAAATAGCACTATGTCTACAAGAACTAAAATTGGTCTTGGATTTAAAAGAGTACTTTGGAAACGACGGAGTGTTTGATTTGTCTACAGCCTTAGTGTCATGTACCAGAAAACTGTGAGGAGGTTAACCTCTTTCTCTGGTTTGTCAAGGCTGGGGGAGATGCATGAAGTTCCTCCCTCCAGTCATTGGAACTTATTGCCTCCCATACAAGGTCTGACATAGAGGATACACATGTAAGTTAGTGGGTAAAAGCCTTATACTAATACACCTGAAACTCTTGCAGAATCTAATGACTTTGTCTTTTGTGATAACAGTGGACAAAGGTCTCTGGAATCTGACGAGCCTATGTCATCTGTGATTCCAAGCATTAATGACCAAGACTGAAGACTTCCCTCCTTGTCGCACGCTTTTCGCCCCCTTAGCTTGTTGATATCAAGACTCTTAGCCAGAGTCAGATAGTGGAAGACCCAAATTCCACTACTGGCAGTCCTAGTTTTTCTTGTTCGGAGAATGTAAAATCTCCTAGGATTATTTGTAATTAAATTGGGAATGAACAACTAGGAATGTGATGTAAAAGCATTGTCTGTGCGTGTTAAGAAATGTTTTGTTTGTGGTAGTAAATTGCATTTGATTAAAGATTGTGACTTTTATAATTGTGTAGACTCTGTCCCTTGTAAATCTAAAGCAGCATCTGTTCCTGCTGGTAGTAGGAATTCGTCAGCATCTGTTACTGCTGATGGATCTGATCCTGCTGCTAGTAGAAACAGACCAGCAGTCAATTCTGCTGGTAGACCACAACCCACTGAAAGGGTTGGACAACCTGCTGGTTGGTCTAAACGACCAGCACCTGTTTCTGCTGGTAGACCAGTTTCTGCTGGTTGGCTTAATACTGCTGCTCGACCATATTTCAGACCATCATATGTACATTCTAATAATATGTACTGGCCTAACGTATATGACCCTATGATTAAGGGAAGATGGGGTACTGCTGTTAAGACCTCAGCAGGTTACTCTTGGAGGAATAAAAGACCAAAATTTTGGGGGTCCAAGAGTAATGGTGGATCTCATCAATCCACATGGTTTCACAATTAATGATCCACAAGGCAGGCTCAAGTCAGAAATGACTTGGGTCTCTCAAGTGTACTAATATTTTTGTTGTATGATTTGTAGGGTGATCCTAGTACAGATAATGACATAGGTATAGTTGACAGTGGTTGCTCAAGAAGTATGACAGGAAACAAGGAGAAGCTTGATGATTTTGTGCAGGTCAAGGGAGGCATTGTCAAATTTGGAGGTGGAGATGGTAGAATATCAGGAAAAGGCACCATAAAGACATCAAAGCTTGACTTTGAAAATGTCTACTATGTTGAAGAGTTGCAGCACTTTAACTTATTCTCTGTATCACAAATTTGTGATAACAAGAACAAAGTTCTCTTCACAGACACTGACTGTTTGGTGCTTAAAGAAGACTTCCAATTACCTGATGAAAGTCAGGTGGTACTCAGAATTCCTAGGAAATGTGATCTCTACACCTTCAGCATCTCAGAACTACAACCAGAACAAAATGTTACTTGTTTTGTAGCAAAAGCATCCTTGGATGAATCCACCAGATGGCACAGAAAGATGGCTCATGGTAAAGACTTTCTCAAATCCGTTGATAGTTGACAATTTACTCAAAATTGTATGGTTTATCGGACTCACCTATTACTTCTGTGTCTGAGGAGTTGGCTATTCCTGAGCAACGGCTACAGTAAGACTTTTCTCAAATCGTTGTATGCTGTGCACAGTTTACCAAAACTGTTAGGGTATCCAATTCACCTTGATTCACGTTCTGAGAAATTGATGGTTGTTGATTAACCAGGGGGTGTTTGTTCTACCAGAGTTTCAACTAGCCACTGAGTGTGGTAGTTAACTTGGTAAAGGCTTATCAAATCTACTTATGCTGCTGCAAAGACTGGAAGTTGCTGCTTAGAGATGTTGCTGCCTCATTTGATTCTGCTGTTCATCGAGTTCATGCTGTTTCCTTTGATGCTGCTGTGGCTTCTACAGTTTCTGCTGCTTGTTGTGTTGCTGCTGGTTACATTGTATGCTGGTTTATGCTGCTGGATTGCTTACTTTTGTTTCCTGCTTTCTTATAGCCTATTCCTCGAGAAGTTTATCTAGAAATTGGAATTAACGGAGTCAAAACCAAGTTTAGGGGAAGATTGTTGGAACTTAGTGAAAACGACTAAGTGTCGTTTCTGCTGTTAGAGATGTTTGCTTCTGCTGATAGCATTAAGTCGTTCCTACTGGCAGTTCAAGTAGCATTCCTGCTGATTATGTTTCTGCTGGTCATGTTCTCGTTTCTGCTGACAGAGAAGACCTATACAAATTGTAACGGGTCTTAGGTTTCTAGTCGATAAAAATAAATGATAATTCATAAATTAAATAAGTATATGTATACATGTAGTTTATATGATGATCATGCTCTTGAAATATAATTATTTCAAACTTAAAGTTTTCTAGGTTTTTAACTTGTTTTTATTAGCCATTTTACTAGTATTGTCCAAATTGGTCCAAAAAGCCCAATAGGCCCATTAAGCAAGCCCATTAAGTTATTAGGTTGATATTATTAACCCAAGACCAGGTCTTAGCCCATTAATTAAGCCCAAGTGGGTTGGGCTTAAAGCCAAGTCCAATATGTCTATTTTAATACATTGGGCCTAGTGGTCCAATTAGGCCTTATGGCCCATTTAAGCTTGTAAATGAGTCTTATTATAAATTTTCGGGTTCTCGAGGTCGGGACATGTTTATTATCAGTAAGTTAACTTTTAAAAACTCCCAAGAAGTGGGTCCTACCACCTCGGGTTTTAGTTGTAAAAACGTTTTATCATTTATAGTGTTCGTGTAGACGTAAAATTTTATATACGTTTAGGTTTACGAAAATAGTCGTATTTTAATAACCGTAAATGATATAATTGAAAACTTTACATCCTTAGTTTCATATTTAAGTATATATTACAGATCCAAGGTTACTTTTATACTTATTTTAAGTATACATATACTTATGATCAAATCACTACACAAAGGTCAAGTTACAACTTTGGACTGAAAACTCACTTTCACCATTTTTGATGCCATTTACAAACCATAATGAATTGGTTGATCATCCAATTGGTACAGAACCTACATGATTTTATCTAGGTCTCATAGTTTTAGGTTTTTAGCCAACTCAGTACGTAAGTATGACTTTTTGTGCCATCTGTACAGCAAGGTCAGAACTGATGTCTTTTGGTAAAATGGTCATAACTTATTCAATTTTTACTTTCCATTGAGTATCTAATTAGCCATATGTTCATAACTCAATTATCTACAACCTAGGTAAATCAAATCAACAATTAAGCCAACCCAAAAATCCAGAACTTGCTGTTAACAACAGCCCTAAATTTTTAATGATTTCTAGCAAGATTTAATAATTGATTTAGTCATTTCTTACCTAGATCTATGCATGCATGTATCATTTTATTTCTTGATCATCATTTACAATACATGTACATACATAAAATGAAATCAAAATAAACTTAAACAAGTCTCATTAAATCTTTTACCATAAGAAAAGTGTAGACAAGATCATAAAGATCAAAACAAAAACAAGCTTGATGAAGGCTTCAACTCCAAGCTTAATCTCCACCCAAATTACTTTTGATTACCATTTTATTTACCCATTGTATGTCGTATATTTTTAGTGGAAAACGTAGGAAATAACAAGGGGATTCGGAAAATATAAGTTGTTCGGATTGCATGTAATTTTTCCGGCGACCACGGCGATTTCCGGCGGCTCTTTTGCATTTTCCTTTAATAACTTCTTTAAGACATAATATAGTTTTAACAATTAGCACATTCAGTCACTAAAAGTTTATAAACTAAAACTAAGCCTTAAATTTTGCTATTAAGACCCTAAAGGCATAAACACATAAAAATAAAGTCAAAATTAATTAACTTCTCGATAAATCTTAGTCCGTTATTATTTAAAATCTTTTTACTTTTATTATTTAATGATTTTGAAGAAGAAATTTGACATTTTCTCCCCCTTAAACAATGACCCATTTTCTATTTAAAGAGCTGTAGTCGTTGTTTGAGTGGTCAAATGTCTTGAAAAATCATTTTCTGATGAATTGCTGAGATGATTACTTTGTTTCAAAAATCAACACCATTAAAATAAGATTTCTCTAATTTTGACAAAAAAATGCACTGACACGTACATTAATTTGTATAAAGGAAGCACGTGTTGTGTTGCAAAGTAAACACAAGCCTTTAAACGAATATAAAGTAATTCACTCCCGAGAAAAATGAATTTCCCGTTGTGAGGTCAAGTTTTCTTTTTGTCAAACTACTTGCCTTTAAATTGAAGACTGGGTTGCTATCGAAAACAATAGCAAGCCATATGACATGTTTTAAAACATTTTGAACTTTTGCTCGAACTTTATTTATAGCCTCGTATCATTATTGAATGACATTTCTAAGGCCGTAAATGTTATCGATTTTCAGAAGACATGTCATGAAAAACCTATTTTTGTATTTTTCTAATTTTTTTATTTTGTATTTTGTTTTCTGGTTTTATATTTTCTTTTTTTTTGAAAAATTTATATAAAATGAAAAATCTTTTTGGGTTTTTATATTTTCTTATATACATATGGTACACATGATATACCACGAGTTGCCACCATTACTCGTCCTCTTCCTCTCTCAGACGTTTTAGCATTTTCTGAGACATGCTTCTTATACCAAGCTTTTTGATCAAGAAGTTGAATCTTTCACATGGCAAGGGTTTGGTGAAGTTATCAGCCAGTTCATATTTAGTCTGAACAAAGTATAGTTCCACTATTCCATTCTCCACTTGCTCCTTTATAAAATGGTAGCGTACATCGATGTACTTGGCTCTTGAGTGTTGAAAGTTGTTGCAGCATAGAGCAATCGCACTTTTGTTGTCATAGTACAGAGGAATCTTATTGAATGTAAACCCATAGTCTGTTAGCTGTGATCGTATCTAAAGGATTTGAGCACAACAACCAGATAAGGCAATATATTCAGCCTCTGCACTCGAGATCGCAGTGCTCTTTTGCTTCTTGGAAGACCAGCTAACAAGTTTATCACCTAGGAATTGAGCGCTTCCTGATGTACTACGTCTAGTGTCCTGACACCCCGCATGATCTGCATCTGAATAGGCTGTTAGAGACATACCAGTATCCTTCGAGTACCAAAGACCCATGTTAATGGTTCCCTTTAGCTATCGAAAGATCTGCTTAACCACATTTAAGTGCTTTTCGGTAGGCTTTGCCTGATACCAGGCACATAAGCAGACAACATAAATAAGGTCGGGTCTACTGGACGTCAGATACATGAGGGATCCAATTATGCCACGGTAATGTGTAGCATTAACTGGTGTCCCTTGTAGATTTGCATTTAGTTTATTCTTTTCTACCATAGGTGTGTCTACAATATCACTAGTGAGCATGGCATATTTTTTAATAATTCTAGAAGCATATTTTGATTGGTTAATGAAGATGCCTCTGTGACTTTTAGAATTTTGTAATCCTAAAAAGATTGACATCTGTCCCATCATTGACATCTTGAACTTAGTGGTCATAAGATTAGCAAACTCACCATACATAGCAGTAGTAGTTGATGCAAATATTATATCGTCGACATAAATTTGTACCAGTAATAAGTCGTTTCCTTTCCTTGTGAAGAGTGTTGGATCGACTGCACCTTTAGAGAAATGTTGTGAGATGAGGAAGCTTGACAACATGACACGTGGTGCTTGTTTGATCCCATAAAGGGCCTTTTTGAGCTTGTACACATGCGATGGGTTGTCCTGATCAACAAATCCTTCTGGTTGAGAAACGTAGACCTCTTTTTTGAGCTTGCCATTTAGGAAAGCCGTTTTAACGTCCATCTGGTAGATCGTCATATTCTTGTTGCCGGCTGTTAGATATTAGAAAAAGACTCGGTCACCCCTTGTATTTTACTGTTTATTATAGCTCGTAGTTTAATAGTTAATAGTACGTTTTTTGGTTTTAAGTCGGGTACGAATACCCGGTATATTGTAAGTACTATTCATTTGGTGGTTACCAAAGTGAACCAAAGACATAAAGAAATGATAAATCCGGCTTCTTGTCGTGCATCAGCTCATATGGAGTTTTGTTGTATTGGAGACGAATCAGAGAACGATTTTGGGTGTAACAAGCTGCGTTGATTGCTTCAGCCCATAGAAACAGAGGAGCTTTTCAAAATATCAACATTGTGCCGAGCAGGCTTCCCAAAAGAGTTCGGGTAATCATTCGAACAACGCGTTCTGTTGAGTAGTGCGAGCATAAAAGTTTGATGCAAAAATGCCGAACATTTTAATAATAATCACGAAGAGTTTGATTACAAATTCAGTTCCATTTTGTTCTAACAATTACGGACTGTGGCATTCAACGAACCTATATATTTTTTATGCAGTTGATACGTTTAGCAATCAGGTAGCTTCATCTTTGATCTTAGAAATTTAACCCCAAGTTAAATAGAGAAGTAATCGTCAACAATCACCAAGATGTACTTTTTCCCGTTAATGTCTCATACACGCATCGGGCTACAAAGATCCATATGCAAAAGATATAGTTTCTCTTGGTTAGTGTCCTCAGCTTTGGGTTGATGAGAGGATTTCTTGCTTTTTCCTAATGCACATGCTGAACACATATGATCTTTTTGAAATTTAAGCATTGGAATGCCTCGAGCAAGACCATATTTGGCTAGCTTATTAAGAGTACTAAAGTTGAGATGCGATAGCCGATGGTGCCATAACCAGCTCTTAGTCTTTAAAGCTTTTGATAGAAGACAGATCAGAGAAGTCTTTAGCATGTCATCAAGAGAAATTGTGTACAAATTTGTGTCTCTAGATCCTGAAAGTAGATCAACACCTTCTAAATTATGAATAAAGCAAGTGTTTTTCTAAAACGCGACTTAAATATCCGTGTCACAAAATTTTCCAACATAAACAAGTTGTGTCCAAGTCCTTCAACATAGTATACCCTAGAGATGATTACATTTCCTAGCTGGTAGTCACCATACCCCCATTCTCTTTGCAATTTGGTCGTTACCGAAACTATTCGATACAGTTCTTGGTTATTTACTAACGAAGTTGATGCGTCTGAGAGCGGTTCCTGTCATATTTTAGGAGCATCCAGAGTCCAGATAACCGCGTAGAAAACTGGACAACCTGTCATTGACAAGAGAAGAAGAAGATGGAACATCTATAGCATTGGATCCCCACAAATGATTAGGTTCCGAGTTGTTAGCAATCTTAGATTCTACAATCTTAGCTTTTTTACTCGAACCTACTGATTTTTTTTTTCTACTTTGTTTGGGTCTCCTACTATAGACTTTAATCTCTGGTTTTGGTGTTTCAACTGAATTAGAAGTGGTTTCCTTAAGATGCACTATTTTCGTGGGAGTGATCCTAGTTAAAGGGGCAGAGTTAAAAACCTATAGTGAGAAAATCTTCCTGTATGTTTACACTATGTCCCTAACTTAGTGAACACTTTACCCGTAGGTTTCTAAATATTATGTTGTTGGTTTTTCTTATCAGTCTTAGATTTAGAGCGCACATTCACATCATTCACAAAATCAAGGAAACACACATCATGATTTGCATCAAACATACATTGTTTACATTTAACACAAATTAACTCAGAATTCACATTTTAACATAGTATGCTTAACATTTGCATCACAAATAGGGTCTTTAACATGATTCTTTTAATTAGACTTAGATTTAACTCTCCTACATTGGACTTTTCTTTATTTCTGATGTTGCTACTTGGTGTTTGAAGATCCTATCATTCTTTTTATTGCTTGTAGGCTGTGATCTGCAAGTATTAGTAGAACACTTCAATCCTGTAGATGACATCACAGGTGTGTTAGAATATGATGTTTTAGATGACTCTACCTGTTGAATGTTGCTTGCGGATGTGAGAGGTTCAGAAAACCTAACTTTCTTGACTTTGTTCATAGGTGTGACAGCAATCAATTTCTCACTAGGTATATAGACATTAGGGCATGTGTCTCGAACATAAACAAGTAACTCCTGAATTCATTTAAACAGGTTTTACAGGCAAAGTCTAACGCATTACCTAACGGCTGTTTTACTTTAGCTTGTTCGACTATTCCCTGAAGTATGTCAGTTTGTTCCTGAGTGTGCTTAAGATACTCTATGTGAGCTTCCCTATTTTTCAATAACCTAGGAGCTAAAGGATCTAAGTCTATCTTGAACATACCTGGAGCAATAGTGGTGGCAATTGGTATTTGTGTAACATTTTAAACATTTTTTTCCCTTTTAATTTTCATAAATCGTTTTTCAATGACGTAATCACAAAAACCTTGTCTTGACATTTTAAATCCGCATTTTCCATATATTTAGAGTTCAATTGAGCAATCAAAGAGTCATCGTGTTCTTTAGAAAAAGCGCGTGTCTTTTTAATCGAATCAAATTGTCTTTGTAAACTTTTTCAATGCTCAATTTCTTTATGTATGCAGCTCATTTTCAGAAAGTAATTTTTCCCACACTACGTCCAATTCAAATGTTTTATGTCTCAATTTCATCATTTCATGTATTGATTTATTTTCTTTTGTCATTTTCTCTCAATAGAATTTGATGTGTTCCCTTTACTTACAAATTGTAGTATCTTTAGCTTGTAGTTGAGCTTTCAAATCATTATTTTCAAAATATTTTGATTTCAAGAGCATTTTGATTATTACTTGATGAATCCTTTTGAAATAATTTTTTTTGATTGAGTTGCATTGTTAACTCAAGAGAAATGCAATGTTTTTCAAGTTGTGAGTAACTTTTTGAAAGATCATTATACGCATTTTGTTTGTTCAAAAGCTCAGCATCAAGATCCAAAACACTTCAGATACAGATTCAATTACATTTGCATTTCCAAATTCACATCATTAAAAACAGATAAGAAAGCAGAATTCATAACATATTAATAATTCTTAAGACATGATTTTTTGTAAGAGTCGATCATTTTCAAGAAAAAGTTATTTCTTATGAATTTCAAAACACTATTTGTCTACAAAATACTGTTGAACAGCAGCTTCCATCTGGTTAAAAACTGTTTGTACTTCTGTTACCTCATTTAAAAGATCTTTATCAAAAACATTGAATATGTCTTTTAAGGTCTTTAAAAATGGAATTATTTCATTTAGAAAAATAGTTTTAGTGTGTTCAAACCCCCATTCCCCTTCTGTTATAGCATCAGGTGTAATCCGCTTTTTCACCACAGTGTCAAATTGGCCAAGATGGTATTTAAGCTTTTTAAGGCTTGTATTAACCAGGCTTACCTTAGGAAGTTCCTTAGGAGCCTCAATTTGGACAGGTGATGAATCAGATTAGTCAGTATTAGGGTGTGAAGTTTGTAACCAAAAAGCTTTTTCATTAGACAATTCTTGTTGTAGAACAAAACGTTTACCAAAATCTTCAGATAATCGATTTAACTCAACATAATTAATTGGAGTAGTATTAACTTTTTTTCTTTTGACATTGGGTCGTTTTGTTTTGCAAGCCATTTGGTTCGACTCTTATTCTTCCATATCAATGTCTATTTCATCATTAGGACTAGCGCAATGTTGGACTAGTTAATAAAACTACCATTATACAAGGTGGCTTATCCGTGAGCTTTCTTGAGATACATACGGATTTTGATAATCAATAGTCTTGTTTGTGAGTGTCATCATTAAAAAACTGTGGCTTTGTTACTTGTGCATTGTTTAAGCAGATTGACCCACTTTGTATAACAATATTATCTAATTCTTAATCTTTTTTCTAATCATTTCTTTATCTATATACTTACGTTCCTTACTTTGGATTCTTTTTTTTATAACAGTAAATGTTTGCAATAAAGATTCCTTTTCCTTGATTTGATTAGAAAGATTTTGTTTAAGTGAGTCAATTTTCTGCTTAAGTGAAAGCTTTTCCTTAATCATATCATCCATTTGAGAATCATCATTTTTTTCACGTTTGCTTAAATTCATATTACGACGTTGTTCAAAAGTTTTGGACTTGTTCTTTATATCTCTCAAGCTCAGCGGATAAGGATTCATTATTCTTTACTGGATAACCTTTTTTCCTATTTATTTACATGATTATTTCATTTGTTCTGACCATTTGTTCCAAATCACAGATAAAATCATTGAATATTGTTGTGACATACAATATTTAGTATCTTGAACAGCTACTTTGTGCATTCTTGCAATATTGAGAGTATGGAAATGATATGCTTCACTAGGTTATTGATTATCTGTATAAATTCAACAACTGGTGTTTGTTTAAAATTGATATTGATGGACACTTTGATTATCCAAAACAGTTGATTGATTCAAAATGCATTGTACCTTGAAGATAACGTCTGAACCATAGTTGGAAAGATTAACCATCAGAACCGCCTTTTCATTAGAGACCTCATCACAGTTAGAAATCATAAGCATCCAGGATCATCTAGTCTGCGAAAGCATCATTGTTTGGAATGGTTGTCTGGAGTAGCTTTGGACCGTTTTCGGCAATTCTGGAACTGCAGAAATGCTAGTTGCTCTTCATCCAAAATTTGACCAGATTCCTGTGCTTCAGCCAACATTGCCTTTTTCTTCAACCATACAGGATTCCTATGCCTCTTTGGCTGAGTACATTGCCTAGCCATATGACCTTCACCTTGACAATTATAACATTTAACCACCCTTGTCTGTCCTCCTGCATTATTTCCCAGAGAACTAGTAGCATTACCCTTATATCCAGTACTAGCATAACTTTGTCTTGGGCCCTCCTTGAATTGTTGTACAGTAACCCTGCCGTCTTGAATGGTGGCCTGGTTTCTCTGAATAGAGGAAAGTATAAGTTGGATTGTTGGTTGAAGGGAACTTGAAGAAGCTACAACTGTGAGAAAAGCTATTGCCTTATTAAGATAGGCAATTGGATAATCTCTTAGATTAAAACACTACAGGAAACAGCAAGACTAAGTCCTATTTGAGGGAAAACTCAGTCATAGTTGTGATAAAGATTGAGGTAAGTTGTAAGCAATTTGTGGAAAGATGAGGTTTTGATGAGAGATATTGTTGTGTGATGGAACGGCTAATGAATTGACTAATTTTGTGGTTATGATGGATGAGGTGTTGGATAATGGTGTGTATGCGTTGAGGAGAGTAAACTTGTGGAACCATGTATGCTTGTTGAGGAAACTGTGTAGGATTGTATTGAGAGTGATAGTTGTTAAGTTGTGAAGGTGATTGATGGTAGTTAGCAATAAATGCAAGAGGATCTTGGTATCATTCATGCATCAAGCGAGTTTCATTTGCATATATCTCATGTTGTTTAAGATATGAATATAATTGATCATAGTTTGTTGTATGCAAATCTCTTGCCAACTTCACATCCGTCACAAACTTACTCCATTCTGGTGGAAGACTGTTTAGAAACTTTGTATTTACTTAAACTGGTCTCATTGACATATTGATAACATTCATGTTATTGATGAGTTGATCAAATCTCCAGTAGTACTGATACAGTGTTTCACCCTTCACAAATGAAAACTTATCAAACTCGTCATACAATTTACATTCCTTTTCTTGTAATGACAATTTCGTCCCTTGCATAAGAAGCTTAACTCTGTCCCATATCTCTTTTGCAAAATTCTTGATGATTGACAATAGAATACACATCCGGTGGAAGACCTTGAAGAACGATATTGGTAGCTTTGCAATCGCAATTAGCTTGAAGCTTTTCAGTAGCAGAAAGTTCTACATAAGTCTTTTTCCTAGTAGTACCATCCTTTTGAACAAAAGTTGTAGGCTCATATAAGTGGTCATTTTTGAACTGTAGTCAAGAATCATTCTTTGTTCATCCTATTCCTCCATGTCAAATTCCATTTTGGACTTTTCCATGAGTACATACAAATATTTTTCCATCATGGGAGGACGGTCTGACTCTTATCGGCAATGATCTAATTCTGATAAAGGTTGTCATTTTGATTTGTTGATTAAATAAGAATAGATAAACCTTTTGATCGGACACTGAGTGAGAGGTTGTTGTGTTAAAATTGTTGTTTGTTTTAGGAATGAGTATTTAAAAATTAATACGGGAGTATTACAAGTATTGATAAAACCGAGAAAATAATTGAGGTATTTCACAAGTTTTTACAAAATCACAGAAAAACCGTATATATCTCCAAGGCCCAATATGGTATAAAATCTCTAAGTAGTGTTTATAAATCACCCAAGTGTAATGTTAAATTCTAACAAGTATAAAGAAGAATCGTTTATCCGGTTGGTTTGTGACTCAAACCATCAGAATGCCATGTTTTAGAGAAGAGAGAGCGTTAGAGGGAGAAAACAAATGTGTGTAATAAATGTTGAAAGTTAAAAAATATTACACAGAGTCTTACCCTTCATGAACGCAATGGAGGGGTATTTTATACCACTATCTAATACATAAGTATACTAAGTTGACTACTTTAGTCCCTACATATGGTGGTATGCTAGCTATGGTAATTTCATAATGTCGTCACATAAAACAAAATCCTAACAATCTTCCCCATGGGACGATATATGGAATTACTTACAAATTTTCCTAACAAGTACCTAAAGATTAAGAACAAGAATCCAAGAAGTTCCAATTGCCGATGATTTTATCTTATGTGGCTTTGACTTCAAGTTCTACACTCCAACACGATATCATCTTTGTAGTACCTTGTAAGGAGGAAATACTGTAATAAGGCATTGAACTAAGGAACCATACCACTTTGGTTAAGGAGAAGCTTTCTGAATTAGCTTCCCCTTCATTTATGCCACATATTCCTTCATTATGAAGCTATAATAAACTTCCCCTAACTGACAATCTTCTTCTTAAGTTAGTTTCAAAATCTTTTTACAAGCTTAGAATGATTAAGGTGCACATCGGAATGGTAGGATTATCACATCAAATATTACTGCTTCTTTAATAATAAGCTTAATGATTATCCGTTTGGGGGATCATCAAATAGATCATCAACGTATCTTCTCACGCTTGAATAATTCTTCTCACATTTCTTCCCACTGGAAGCTCAAGTAATGCATACCAAAAGTATCAAGATATCTCTTCCCCCATGTAGTTGAAGAGATGCAACCAGTTTCATTGTATGAAACCCAAAAAACCCGAAGTCTCACTCTATCCATTTATTGATGTCGAAATCATAGCATCAAAGTCATTTAAGTCCTAGGACGTTCGCGCACATTCTTACTTAAGGATAATGATGATATTTCTTGTAACACCCAAGGTTAGCTAAGTCCCAGATGTAGACAACTAAACCCTCCAAGTAGTCAAAATGATAACAGTCAACTAAGTCCCGGATGAAAACAATTTCTTCTGCAAGATACTAAACTATCTATAGAGAGAATCATCCTACGTTTGTGTACCTCATTTTATCATCAGAAATATTTCTTTACATCTCTTCCACATGTAGTTGGAATTAAATAACATCAAAATCCTATGAGTTAAAACATGATTTTCTCTACGGTTATTATTTTCCTTCCCGGAATGACTAAAATAAGAAGAAGGTTTGAGTTACTCACGTGTACTGTTGTGTGTTCAGATGTATGTATTTCCCCCTTGTTGGTTTGATACCTCAGTATCAGCAACTATATTGTACGCTACATTATACTTGAAATCTTGTTGATAAGAATAAGTAGCTCACATCTATCTGAGAATACTGCTTATAAAATCTCTACTTCATAAACTCTCCCGGCTATTTTACAACCCCTTTGTAGGCCAATTGAAGTGACCATTGATGAAGTAACCCGTTATTCCAAACTTGAAACTAAAGTTAAAATCCAACGTTCTGTGACTTTAGCTTGCACCTAATGTTGGAAGAACGATGTAGAGATTTATGGTGATCAAATCTCTTAGCCATAATTACTTCTCCAAACCGAAGAGGCATAAGAAGAAAAACACTATTGAAACTATAATCAGTCTTTTGCGTTTTGTGACACGAGTACTTACAACGTAAACTCCTTTAAGTGATCGTTATCCAGGTGTCTTCAACATCCACCCTAACTTCTGGAAACTAGATAACCAAGTCTTCACTTAAATCTTAGCATCGTGAAAGATATCATTGTATGTCATGCATTCAACCAATCCCCGACTTCAAGATTAAAATAGAAACAAGCTTCGTGAGAAATCCTAACTTCGATTTCAAATAAGTGATACCCGATCAACTCCGTAGTCACTTAGAAAAATTAATACCAAATCTAGCCATTAAAAAGTTTAAGTTCCGATGATTCTTTATAAAAATCTTACCCAGTCTCGTCACTTAAAATAATCACTTTGTCACATTGAACCATTAACCAATTATCACTAAAAATTTAGTACATAGGCCTAAAAATCTGGATTAGCCTGTTTATAGTAAAAAATTCGCTCAGCCCAACCAATTAGTGCTATACCAACCCATACTAAACATCTATACCGGATCCATTAATAAACCCAACCCATATAATAGGGAGTATAAATATGCACTATCCCTAATTCTTCTCTCATAATATAAACCCTAATCACTTTGATTAATCCGCCCCCATCTTTTTCTCATAACCTCACGCAGCCACAAACCCTTTCACAAATCATACGCATCAAATATACTTCTCCCATCCTTATCACTCCAAAGATAGATCAACCTTCTCTCTAAGATTTGCTTTCTACCAAACGTAGTCAGTAAACTTAATCCACAAAAAGTCTCAACCCAAAACACCAATATATCTTTACCATTAAATTTGCTACAGAACGAATACGAAGGATACAACCCATTTAGTTTCCTTTCACACGAAACTCAACCAAGTGGTGCCCTTTCTTTGACTTCGAGATTCAAGAAGGAAGTTTATTCTAAGATCTATTATAGGTCTCGGGTAGGTATATTCGTTTTGTGTTTTGGTTGTTCTTGTGTAATCAAACGAAAGGAAGATAGATGATAACCTAATTGTTATTAGTCTATCTTCAATTTCAAAATTTAAGAGAAAGGGTTATTCTTTTACAAAGATCAGTGATGATATTCATTTAGTGGTCTTGATCTGATGAGGGTCTAGATATCATTGAAATACACGAAGATGAATGACTAAGATCTTTTTATATCTATTCGAGTCTTGTTAAAGTTGTTTGGAGATGGAGATGGTATTGTAATTGTGACGAAGGAAATTAGATTTAGTAATGGATTTGATTGATAAAATGTGACGATGGTTTTAGGGATTAGAATGGGGTATGGATTAGGTGTATGTTGTAATTTTGGTGTCGAGTTCTGGTCTTCTTTACCGTGTGACTTTCTTTTGACCAACGAATGAGTGAGTTGACCTGGGTCAAACTCAGGTTTTTTTCCCCTTTCCTTAGGTAAAACCGGTTGACTCGGTTTGGTTAAGGATGCAACGCTTGCCTTGATAAAGTTACCTAACGTATTGACTTTTCAAACAGGTAACCGTTCGTTTAGATAAACCATGAAAAAAAAAAATTAACCACTGCTTAACCTATTAAACCACTATGGTAGTGGCTTGTTCAAACCGCTACCAAAGACAATTTGTAAACCGCTGCCAGCATTGATACCAAACCGCTGGCACCCTTACCCAAACCGCTGCTTGTCACTTTCTAAGTAAGGACACTCAGCAACCGCTGTTTGTATAATCTTTTGTCTTTTTTCCAAAACAAAGAACTGGTACAAGCCTTTTTAATTGGGCCTAAACCAAAATGAAGAGCAAATTAGTTTTTCATACTCTTTTAAACATTCCAGATCTAAAGACAATAGTCATGATTCCAAAAAGAAAACAATACAGATCTGAAAATAGCATAGATATCTAGACCAGAAACATTGACTGTTTGGACTATTAAGAGCACGATATAAAACAAATGACAGAATTAAGAACAATAGACAAATGACACGATGTGATATAAAAATGATATATTGACGATTTGAGACCACGATCATAAAATCAAAACGGGGGGGGCCCCAAGAATGAAAAACAAGTCGTGATAACAATTGAAAAGTTAAGTATCGTTGATCTGGTGGTCTTGGTGACTCAAACCATAAGAATGCCATGTTTAGAGAGAGAGAGTAGATGGAGAAACAAATGTATGTAAAATAGATGTGAAAGTGAAAATGAATACAAGAGTCTCACCCCTCCATGGAAGCAATGAGGGGTATTTATTACCACATTCTAATAATAAGTATACAAAGTTGACTACCTTAGTCCCTATGTATGGTGTATGGTAAGTATACTAGTTTGTCACATAAGGTTACTAGGTTGTCCATAAAAAACGAAATTCCTAACAAAAATCACTTAAAAAAAATAGTATAAAATCGCAGTTGAAAGTGTGTAGAATTCTCCCTTTAAAAAAGACTGTATAAATCGCCCGTTATAATGATACGTATAAATTGCCGGTTATCACAAAACGTATAAATCGCGGTATCAACTACGTATAAAGCGACCGGATCACACGTTTATAATTCGACCGACTATAAAACACGTTTTAAATCATGGATTTTGAAACACGCATAAATCGCCGTACCAAGTTATGTATAAATCGCCGGATTTAAACACGTATAAATCACCGTACCAACTTATGTATAAATCACCGTATTCAAAAACCAAAACACCACTTTTTCAAATCACTTAAAGACACAATTTTTTACGTTTTAAATTGTATTTCTATGTTACTTTCTTGCTATCTAGACTAGGAGAACATGAAAAACCAAACTTTATGGTTTTTACACAAAAATTTTGAAATCAAGGATTCTTGTACCAATAAACCCTTTTCGAACCAAAAATTAAACCAAAAAGATGAAGTTTTTGAGTTTTTCCAAAGATTTTCTTGTACAACTAACCTATACCAAGATAAACAATGAAGAAAGTTGATAGCTTTATGATTTTAAACCCACAAAATATGAAGATCCTTTGTGATGGTTCGAACCAAAGACACGCCAAAACAAGTAATGAAAAACGCACACAAAGCTAGCTAAACCACCCCATGGCTCTTGACTATAATTTGTAGAATTATGTGTGGTTATCTAATCTTCACAATTAAATGAACAGACTTAAAGAGAGAAAGTGGAGGGATGAACACTTTTAGAGAGAGAAAGGAAGTGAGAATATTAGATTGATATGAAATGTAAAAGTGAACAACCAACCCTCTCCAAGGTGTGGAGAGGGGTATTTATCCTAGCCTATGGCTGGCCACTATGAGGCCTTGTGGCTTTTCATGGGCTTTGGCCCGTTTACCTTATCAAGGTTCCAAAAACTATACTACGAGCCTATCTTATAAGATTATGAAAGTGACCGATACTTTTCGTATTCCTAATAGAAAATACAAAGGAAATGTGATATCTCCCAACTGGTACCCAGAGGAAGCACATTAACCGGACGGCCTCTTATGATCCGATGAACAAATGCGACAAGTTATGAGGCACATCAAATCGTCACAAGTGCAATAAAACCTTTGTGCCGATTTGGTCGAACACTTGTCTCGTAATGTTAATTTCAGTTTTAAATGTAATATTTTTAATATTCGAAGTCTATGTATTGTCTTTAATTTATGAATAAAAGTTTTTAATTTTATATGTTTTACGTTTTTAAGTTCATACGTTTACGTTGATATTTAGGTTTTTAGTTTATGAATAAAAGTATTTAAATAAAAAATGGGTATGAAATGTGAGGTATGGTGAGGGGAAGTGAGAAGAGAGAGAAATATAAGGTGTCGTTGAGGTGGATGGTGAGACTTTGTCACCACTACCTTTAGCCTTATTCAAATCATTTGATCTAATAAATAAGATCATACATTAAAAACATTCACTCCCCTTGTTAGATATTAGAAAAAGACTCGGTCACCCCATGTATTTTACTGTTTATTATAGCTCGTAGTTTAATAGTTAATAGTACGGTTTCGGTATTTAAGCTCGGGTTCTAATACTTCGGTATATTGTGAAGTACTTATAAGCCTCTTCAAACTTTGGAAGGGCAAGTAGTAATTTCTTTTCTTTCATAGAAAAACACTTTCTCTCTCTAGATATTCTCTCTCAAGTGTTTCTCTCTCTAGAAACTAGCCAAATCCAAGAATCGACCCCGTGTTATGATATAGGATATACCACAATTGGTATCAGAGCTAATGGGATGATTAGATCGTGTGTATGTGCGATTTCTTGCTTGATTTAGATCGAAAAGTGTACCTTTGAAGGCACTAGCTCGTTTTTTGAAGATCTCCGAATTTTGTTGTTTGTATTGATAAAGTTTGGGTGTTTCTAGTAGCTATTACCTTATGGTACTGTGTTGTGCAAAAGAAATCAAGCAAAATCGTTCAAAAGGGTGATTTATAGGTGATTTTGTGTGAAAAACGTCGTTGTTCTTCGTGGAGAGTTGCCAGAATTTCTTCATGGCGGTTTGCTAAAAAATATTATTTTATTAAGTAGGTTACCAACCCTCTGACACACGGCGGGTTGCTTAGGTGGCGAGTTGCTCAAGTGGCGAGTTGTTACTAAGCAGCGAGTTGGTTACCGGCGGTTTGAACAGGCGGCGAGTTGCTCAAGAAGCGAGTTGCTTTATCCTAAGCAGCGGTTTGCTTACCAGCGGTTTGAACAGGTTATCAGCGGGTTGAATATTTTAAATAGCAAATTTCTTAAGGAAACTCTGGCGGTTTGAAAACTCAACGGCGGTTTGATTAAAATATTCTTCGCGGCGGGTTGCTTGGCAGCGAGTTGACTTCGGCGAGTTGCCTTAAAATTCCACCGGCGAGTTGTCTTATTTCTTCGCGGCGGGTTGCTTTGCAGCGAGTTGTGTTCGGCGAGTTGTCTTAAAATTCCACCGGCGAGTTGTCTTATTTCTTCGCGGCGGGTTGCTTTGCAGCGAGTTGTGTTCGGCGAGTTGTCTTAAAATTCCACCAGCGAGTTGCCTTATTTCTTGCAGCGGTTTGGTAGCCTTTGGCGGCGAGTTGAGCTTCTGTCTTAGAAATTTGAAATATTTCAAACTCGGGATTTAATATCACTAAAACAAAATACGAATACGTTAACCTCACCACTTTTAACGTACACTCACTAATCATTGATCGATCAAAACATATCATATCATAATAATACAAGATGTCTAGTATGCAAGAAGACATCCAGTGTGCAGGTTCTGATACACGCCCACCAATGCTTGATAGAACAGACTTTGAATCTTGGCAACAACGTATACGTCTGTACTGTCTAGGAAAGGATAATGGAGAGAATATTATGAAGTCCATCAAAGAAGGACCATTTCATATGGGAACGGTCCTCAAAGGTTATTTAACTTGAGGAACTTAGGGTTGCAGTTCAACAAGGCCAGTACAGTGCTAAGATTCCCTTTGAACGACCTTTCAGCTGAAGAAAAGGAAAGGTATAAAAGCTGACAATTCGAGCAACCAATATCCTACTTTCAGTGAATACCAAAGGACAATCTTACTCAACTCAACAATCACTATACTGACGCCAAAGACATTTGGTAAAACGTAGAAGATGATTTTGAAGGTTCTGAGTTAACAAAAGATGACAGGTCAACTCATTTATACGATGAATTTGAACAGCTTCCGTCAAAATCAAAGGAGAAACAATTCAATGATACTACTTAGTTTACGAAGCTTCATTAATGACAAGAGAAACATCAAGATGGACCATGTCCAGGATGCACTTAACTCAAATTTGGTGAACAACATGTTGCCTGAGTGAGTAGATTCATAACTGAAGTCAAACTTAACAGAGGTTTGAAAGAGTCAAGACATGATCAGTTTTTAATTCCAACTTAAAGTCAACATAAGGTGCATTCAAATAATAACAAAGAAATATTATTGAAAGGTATCTGTCAACCAAAAAATGAACCTTTGGCACTAGTGACGGAATCCTCAGTTCACACATTAGATCCAACCCCACCAAAAAAATCATAATCCAATTCCCCCCCCCCCACACTCAATCCTTAATATGAACCATATCCTTCCGACAACCTTAAAATGAACTCAGGAAGTTCTCAATCAGAAAACTTAGATTGAAAGTTTATCCAATCACTTGCCCTCCTCACTCAATCGACAAATCAACATCTTCCACAAACAAACAATCAACTTAGAGCCGTCGTCTAATGCAAGTAACAAAGCAAAGTTCAAGACGTAAAGTTGTGTTTCAAGATGTCCGTTGGAAGATACAATGCTAATAATCAAGGAAGACCATTCAATAAACAATTGCAAGAGGACATGTTGTAGCAGGGAATGTAGGAGGACATGAACAGATGGAGGCATTATTAAACCTGTGTCAAGCGAAACCCATCAAGTGCTACAACTTATAACTTACTAAGGGCACATAGCACGAGAATGACCCAGGGCCAAAGCGACTTTCAAGATTCAGACTACATCAAGGTACAAGAAGCTACTAATCAAGCCAGGAGAGTGTGCATTACTGATGAAGAACCAGTCGATGATTCTTAGTTGCACGAGTAACATTTTACCAACGTTGATGATAAAGTGGATGATTTCACCCGAAAAAGAATGGCACTCAATGAGTGGGACCATGTAATTGAATCTTGATAATGTGGATGGCATTCGACTCCTATGTTGACGAGTGGCCCACCACATAACCATGTTCATGACAAATCTCAACATCACGGAAGATCTAATCTACGATGAAGCCGGGACATCATATGACTCAAATACTCCTTCTGAGGTACATGATCATGATACCTTTGTAAATCATTTAGATGAGTATCATGAAGTACTCGAGATGCAAACCGATGAAGAACACAACTACGTTGTTGACTCCGATGCTGACTATATGAGTAATAGTAATACTATTCTGTATGATCAGTATGTGGAAGACAACGAAGATCATGTTTGTTCAAATAGATGTATTCATTTTTACGAAATGATGCATTTGATGTTAATATCTCGAAGAAAGTGCATGAACATGGTGTAGACAAAGATATTAGCAATAAGCCAGACATGTTAGTTAAGTGACTCAGTGACCTCTCAACTTGCGAGTATATAATGAACTGTCGGGGAGTATGAAAAAGGGCAAAGTTTGAAATTAACGTATAGAGAACGAAAAATTGAATGAACAAAAGGAAATAAATATCTCAGACCGAAAAGAAAGGAAACGGTCGTTTAAAATCTGAAGCTTCACTTCATCGCAAATACTCCTTAGTTCTCTATTCTACGAGTTGAACCATTATAAGTCCAAAGACAGAAGAAGTAACACTCTTGAAAAAAGGATATTGGTAACAAAAGGAAGACAAATCCATTGAAGAATTTATTGGTACATAAAGAAGCAAAAGAGTAAATTGAAGATATATTATACAAACAGATCATTCTGTCTCAAGAAAACCGTCACCATGTTTGTGTAAACCAAAATCACGGGCTACATGTGTGTTCACCTCTTGCTAATATTACCATGTTCTACAGGCACACCCATGGTTCAATGGTGTCAAGTGGGATACGCTGTATGAAATGGAAGCTGCCTATAAATCGATTGTCACAGGAGAACTGGACACTCAGAATTTCGAGAAGTTCCCTAAGGTGAGAATTGATGTGTATTGAATTTTTAGACAGTCTCTTTAATAAAGGTTAAAAAGGGTGCTCAAAAACTGTGGAACTAATCTTAATAAGTATGCAATCCTTTGTTCAATGATAAAATTTTCCCAACTTTAATGAATTTAGCTGTACACCCTAATAATCACACATTCTCATTGGCTAGCCGTTCCCTTGAATATTAACTATGAAGATAAAGTATGCATAAGCTAATCATCAACTTGGCTTTCATTGTTTGTTATCAGCAACTGATGACTGAACCAAAAAATTGTTGTGCTTTTCTTATTTAGACCCATATTCACTTTCCATTTTGTTTCCTTGTACAATATTTAACACACTTTAGCTGTGACCCCTAAAACCTGTTATGCCTCCATGCAAGAGAGTGATGATATATGTCTCTTTTATCCCTTGTGTCAGTGTATGCTGATAGGTGGAAGATCCTCAATCAGCAGTTGATAAGTGTAGATTACACATATCTATTTATGCTTAAAAAGGCCCAAATAAACCCAAAACGGATCAAAAATGGCAAAAATGTGCTTGTATCTGAGTTTTATGTGTGCAGGTATGGATATGTCAAATATCACAAGAATTCAGTCAAAAACGAACACGAGAACGGATGAGTGATCAAGAAGCTAAAGATCTCAAAGCCGAAGCCAGAGAAATCATGCCTCAGCCTTCTACAGTCAATTGCAAGAAACCACAGTCAAAACCAAAGCCCATCTCTATTGCTTATTAACTCCAGGGGCTGAATTTGCAATTTATAAAAGTTAATTATAACTTTAAAATTGTCTTAAGAAAACTCAAGGGCTGAATATGCAATATCCCTAAAGTTATTTATATCTTGATTAAGAGCTTCCCAAACACAAGGGCCGGAAATGTAATTATCCCAAAGATATCAAAAGTCGCGGGTCTTGACCCGGGTCAAATAAACCCATGGTTCACCTTTCATCCAATCACATGCGAGCCCCCAACCCGATTACCCGCTCCTAACCCGAACCCTTAACCCGACCAACCCGGTTAAGTTAATACCCCTTTTACAGTTACTGTGCATCACTTTTACCCCAATTTCGATCAAAACTCTCTCACCCACACACGAACACCCCAAGAACACATGAACCCTAGTTATTAAACCCCTCACCCCCACGATAATTAACCTTAGGGTTAATGACCCTCTCACATTCCTTAACCCACCCATCACTATCAATTAACCGTAAACCTACCATAGTTAATTCACCCACCCCAATCCAGCTGGCCCTTTGAGTACAAATGATTGGGTGATGTGACGTGCATAGTCACACGTCCAAATCACAATCTAATCGTACGGCTTACATATGAGATCAAGGAGAGAGAAGAGATTGGAGGGCCAAGATTAAAGCAAGAAGAAGGATCGAGAAGATGGAGCTTCGGGTATAAATACCCCTATCTTCATAAACCAGAGGAGTAATTTTTTAGTGTTTTATTTAGTTTTATTTTTTGTAATAGTTTAAATTTTGTTCCATTTTGAGTAGTTGTTTTATTTTGTAATTTCACTTTCATGTTAT